>BJBW01010564.1:2171-45621 GCA_004320125.1 Scolopax mira | reverse complement strand
TCTCCTCTGGAGATACTCCAAACCCCCCTGTCCAGTCTGCTCTAGGTGACCCTGCTCTGCCAGGAGGTTGAACTAGGTGATCTCTGAAGGTCCTTTCCAACCCCGACCATTCTGTGAGGAGGTGGCAGTGTGTGCACGTTATGTGGGATCAGAAAGGCAGAACTGCAGGTTGCTGGGGGCCTGCTGTGTGGTTCCCTGGGCGTGGAATAGAGGATACATCTTTTTCTTTAGTATTTTTAAACAGAAATTTATGTAAAATTTGTGGGTACAGCTGCAGTGTGCGTTAGGTGCCATGTGTCTACTTTGTGTGTTAGCAGGTCTTCACTGCAGAAATATACTCTGGTTGCCTCCAGGTAACTCAAGATCTGTAGGTAATTACTGTAACCTTATTATCTTGGTTTGGTATCGCAGAATGATCCAGGAGATGGAGAATAGATTGCTCTTCAAATACCACATTTCAATTTATATCCTAAGTACACGTGCCATGGAGCAGAAACTTGTATTTCCTCCACCTCTCCGTGGTAAGTATGCAAGTTCCCTCTGGAATTCATGACTTGTCCTTCCAAAATTCATTGATGTGGAGAGAGAGAAACTCCGCCTCTTTTTCCCTTTGAAGCTGGTCTAAAAAAGGAAAATTGTTTCATTAAAATTAATTGTGGGTTTAGGAAAACTAATAACCCTAGTGAGCTCCTGAAAGAGGATACCTAAGATATCCTGGCGTGAGAGCTGCTACACGTTAAGGATGTGTTACTCAGCCTTAAACCTCCCACTTTCAAGGTGTTGCCAATTCCACCCTCTCCTAGGCCTGACCTCTCTCCTTTTTACCTCTCCCTTACTCCTAAATTCCTTTTATTTCCTTCCTCTGTCTCCGCTTCTTTAATTATCTTCAACTTTCTTGCGTTTTTTCACAGATGTTTCTTAGCGAATGCCCTAAAAAGTGCCATCGAACAAGATCAAGCTCAACGCAGAAGATACGTCTTCCTTTATGGAGAGTTGCCAACGTATCTTACCGCCTGCCTGTTTTGGAGAAGGAACCGTGTGTGAAGAGAGGCCAACCCAGCTAGTGGCCTTCTGCAGGAACACAAAATCAGGTGGCGAGTCTGCCTGAACCCCTGCACGTTTCAGAATGTCCCTTGTGCCACGCTTTGAACAATTTTGAGCAAGGAGTGAGCGTGAGGGGATAACATAAACAGAAAAGGAGTTGTAGGGACTGAAAATGATCACTGTGGCGAGTGTTTGTCCTGGAACTTTGGTGGAAGTTTGGCCATTGATTTCGACGAGCAAATAGTCGTTGTCAGAAAATACAGCTCGTGTCTCGTGAGATCTGGAGACGGGTTCAGCTCATCAGCTCGTGGTGGTGGCAGCTGGTTGGGGTGATCAAGCCGTGCCACTTCTCTCCTTAGAAACTAACTGGTGAGAGAGGAGCTACTGGGCTGCCTGGTCCTGCAAGAGTTCCTGCCCCTTGGATGAGAAAGGAGCCGTGGTCCTGCCCAATTTTAGCAATTGCCAAACTCGGGCAACTGCCTCCCGGCGTATTTAAATCCCCCTGCCAGTGGCAAATCCTTCACGTTGTTGTCCTAAATTCCACCGCAGTTTCAGCTGGTTTTGCCCCGAGCAAAGGTGCGTAGGAGGCCGGTGGGATCACCGGGGGCCGTGGGAAGGGGTTCGCCGTCGCCACCAGGAAATGCCATGGCCGGGGCGGTACCGGGGGTGGTGGCAGCGCCGGGGCCACGCTCACTCCCGCCTTCCAGGAAACCGAAATAGAAACGGCGGCCGGAGCCGCCCCGGTCCCCCCGCCCTCGGCCAGGGGCGGGCGGCGCTACCTGCGCCCTTCCCCGCCCACGGGAGTTCCCCGCGGGACCCGGCCGAGCCGTCCCGGCGCTGGCGGCGGGCGGACGGGCGGCGCGGCCTCTCCCGGCATCCTGCCGGTAAGCGGGGCCGGGCGGCGGGGGTGCGGGACCGGGGCGGGCAGCGCGGCGGAGGAGCGCCGGGGAGCCCCGACGGGACGGGACGGGGCTGCGGAGACGACTCGGCTGCCGTTCCGCTCGCCCTCCGGGTCGGCCGGCAGCGTGGATAGGGGTGCGGGGGGCTGTGGCTGGCGGGAGCGGGGATGGGGATGCGGGGGGCTGTGGTTGTCCGGCAGCGGGGATGGGGGTGCGGGGGGCTGTGGCTGTCCGGCAGCGGGGATGGGGGTGCGGGGGGTTGTAGCCGGGCAGGTTCCTGGCTGTCCTCGGCCTCCTGAACAGCGTCGCGTTTGTCGCGGGAGCGGTAGGATCTGCAGCACCTGTGCCGTCCCCGCGGGGCTGCGGGGAGGGAAGCGGGGGCACTGGAACAGCTCCCGGCTGGAGGGGAGCCTGTCGCCTCTGTCAGTGCTAGGAAGTTCTCTTTTCTCTTCCCCGAGTGAAAATCTGAAATGCTCTAAAAGTTGAAATTGTTGATTTTGCTCTTTAACAGCAGAACTTCCCCCCCCCCCCCCCCCCCCCCCCCCCAAAGGGATTGTGTTTTTCAAGGTCTGTTGATAATATTTCTTAAAAGCAAATAAGGACCTTTTTTTTTTTCATCACCAATGGACATCTACTTGCCACATAGGCCAGAAAATAATTACCTAAAAGCAGCACAAGAAATCTTTGTTATCGGTGTATGGTTGTGTTGTGCCAGCCTGTGCAGTTCTTGGTTAGGTTTTTTGGGTTTGGTGGTTGGTTGATTTTTTTTTTTTTAATTTTTATTGTAGGGTTTGTTTGGGTTTTGGTTTTGTTGGTCCCTGACACAAAAAATCCCACAGGAGCTTGGAAGACTGGTATCCAGTTACTCTTATAGCAATAGGGTGGATACAAGGATGCTCTCAAGCAGCACGCTTCTCAGGAAAAGGAATTTAAGGAAAAGCTACTCGTGATAAATAGAGAAATAGCTTGGCTACCAAATTACTCATGTGATGATGTTGAAATAATGGCAGAACTGGAGAAAGAGTCTTGTGCTTTAGCAACTGACTTAAGTGCTTACATTTAGTTTTGTTTCTCCACTGTACATAAAAACAGTTTTATAACTGACAACCTAAGCAAAGCATACGTAGTGATGTAATTTCTTCGTGTATCTGGATTCTACAGAATGATTTAGACCATTACTTGACATTACCAGAGGTAGTAGGATTTTAGAGATAAAAAGGAAGAATGAATTCCCTATTGGCAAATGGACACTTTTTTGCCAGCGGTGGAAATATAAGACATAGATTGTTGCTTAATTTTTAAAAAAATCAGCTTTACATAGTCTAGACACTGCTCTCATTACGTAAACATTTAGTGTTTAGAATTTGATAGATATAGGGAAAAATGAAGGGTCTACTGCTCTTCTTAAGCTCTAAAAGCACAGAACTGAGAATACGCTGGTTATGGTCACTTTTTCTTGTTCTTCAGAGCTTTTTGGATAGTAGTGAAATTGTCAAGAATGTTGTAACTCTTGTGGTGTAGTTTGGGATCATTTTGAGGAACAGAGCAGAGCTGGCACTTATGGAAAGCTGCATTTGGTCTAAACTGTAGAGATGACTTATGCATGAAAACACTGTCAGAGAGTGAATTAGTTTAATCGTGGTACATATCCACAAAAGACTAGAGCATCTAGAGACTCTTGTTTTTCTTCAGAAAGTCCCTCAGGATTAGTTTCTAACTTTACCTGACAACACATACAGCCTCTTGGTTCCTTTTATGACTGGACTGTTCTTTTCTCTCCACCCCCACACCCCCACTAATTCAGCACCAAATAAAAAAAGCAATGAATAAAACATGCTCTGGGCAATCCTGCTTCGGCAGGGGAGTTGGACTAGATGATCTCTACAGTCCCTTCCAACTCTAAAAATTCAGTGAAATTCAGTTAAAAGTCCAGCTGCAGGGAAAAATAGACATATAATAAAAAGTAAACACTTTCAGTCTTTGTAAGCAGCCTTTATCTTGGGCATAGAGCAGGAAGATGGGATGCTAGGGGTTAGAAAACACCCTTAGCATCTTATATTTCTTGTGTAGGTTGGAAAAACCTGACCTCTCTGAGCACCCCAGATACAGAGCCTGTGTGCTCCCCGCTCGAGTAGTGCTAGTGACCACAAGGTTTCCTTCCCAGCTGAACCTGATGCTGGGGGTTGACTTGAGGCTGGGTGAACTGGTGTGTGGAGTGCTGGTGAAAGTTGCCGTGTCCTTCTCGGGGAGAGGGGGTCGAGGAGGAGGCCCAGTGCTGCTCTGTCACCCTCTCACCCCAGGGGTTTGAAAAGGAGCGTGTTGCACCACAGGCACTCCCTTTGCCTTTTCATCTGCTGAGCTGTCCCTCTCCCGCCTTTCCAACTCGTAGCACGTGGTCTGAGGGTTCTTTGCCAAGTCAGCTGCGTCATTTTACTCGGTTTTCTTCAACGTGCGAGCTGACGTAAATGCTCTAACCCATGAGAAAGATGTGCCACAAAGCTTCCACGTCTCCCTTGTGGGGAGGGTAAGAAAGATAAAGATCATAACCAGAAACTATACCTGGGTATAAGCGGCGTTGCTTCATGGCCTCAGGGGACCACTTCTCCATTTGAGATAAAGAGGTGCTGCTTTTCTTTTTTATTTCCTTTATATATATCTATCTTTATCTTTTTGTCTGTTGTTATCTTTTGCCCAAAATAGATGGTTGCAGGGGATTATGAAAAAAGGAAATGAGAGCTGTGTAAACAGGGCATGCTCTACTCAGTTCTAGAGGAAACGGAGATCTGTCTCTTTGCTATGAGCAAGCATGAGGCAGGGAGAATAAGACTCAGGACCTAGCCATGGAAAAAATATTTTTTACTACTACTTGGAAATCTGGATGATCATGCAGTACTTTGTTTCTTTGTTGACCCGTCATATTTTTCTGCAGAAAAATCCCCTGTTATCTCAGCCTTGGGATTATTAGTTTTTCTTTCCGTGAAGCTTGTGAAGCAAATGATCTTATGAGTATAAACCAGTCCTTCTGCTTGAGCTGGTCTGCCATGGCTTTATTTGTTTTGATTTTTTTAATAGACTGCTAGAGAACACTGTGAAATTGTCATCGGTGGTAAATACGGGTTCAAGAAACATGACGACTGTGGGGATTATATTGAGACCTTTTTGATGGTTTTGTGTGATGTAACCAGGATAAATACAAGGTAAGTGCTCTAGACATTTACGTGTTGAAAACTGTTTGTGCAAGTATTTTAATGACTACTGACCACGTATACTTTTTTAACTTGAATGTAGTAACTCTCTCTGGCTTAAAGTGGGAAGGGACTTTTTGGAATATTTGGAACCCAGTTTCTTGTAGTAAAAGTTCACTTCATCAAAATCCTTAAGATTTTATCTTCAAAGTTTATTGTTAGAACTAGTGAGAGCAGAGCAAACTGCTAGAAACTGCTTCAAAAGCTCATTGCTTTTATGCTAACTCAATTTCCGACTTTCTTCTGAAACTGGTGAAAATTTCAGTTCAAGTCCAGTTCTGACCAGTTATTTGCAAAGATGGGTTCCATATCTCAGGTGGGGACTTGCTTGTACTTTATGCAGTGGTACTAACAGGTGCTTATTACTAGTGGAATGGTCTTGCTTTGATGACCTTGGTTTCTTTCTGGACACATCACAAAAAGCTTGGGGATAAACGAATTGAGTACATTTATATATCTCTCTGTCATTTATTTCTAAATAATAAATTCCTTCATTTTTATTGAGGGTGGTTCTACATTTTTGCGTGTCCAGCAAAGTGTAACTAGTTCATGCTTCCTTACTGTACCAGTTCCTCTAACAAAAAGCTTTATCAAAGTGAATTCCAAGAATGAATGACAGGGAACGCTCCCTAATAACCTCTAAATAAAATTTCACTAGCAAAGGTTTTTCTTCTGTTTCCTCTTTACCTGGTCTACTAAATACAATTTTCTTCATAACACAAATTAATAATTTTAAATCTAATGGTATAATAACGAGCTATGATTGCAATCACTTTGTTTCATTCTTACTCTGCTAAAATAAATCTAGGTAAAAAGTGTTTTCATGTTTGTTTCTTTCTTTTTTTTTTTTAGGAGTGGTTTTGCAAAGTGGACAGTAATGGAGTATATGAGCACGGGTAGTGATAGCAAAGAGGAGATTGACTTGTTGCTAACTAATTTAAATATGTCTGAGGTGATAGACATCATGGAAAACCTTTATCCAGATGGAGACCTTGCAGTCTATGAAGACAGCTTAATTACAATGTGTGAAGAGGCAAATCAAAATGAAGAACGTGCAGAATCTTTACTGTTTTGTGAAAGGGAGGTTTCTTTGATGTCCTCTGTCAAATATGGGACTGTGGAAGACCTGCTTGCTTTTGCAAATCAGGTGTCCAACACTGCAAAACAATTTAAAGGATGCAGACAGCAAGAATCTGGAATCCTCTTGAATATGGTATGTCTCTCTTCTTTTTACTTGAAAATTAGTAGACCTCAGGAGTTAGAAGTTTTTAATGAATCTAAGTAAAAATACCTCCAGTCCCTGGAGTAACAGTTAGGCTGTTGTTGCCTGTGCAAACCTGGGACTGGGGGGGATCTCTGAGGTCATCAAGTCTGGCCCTTGCAGTCTCAAGCAGCTATGGAGGAAGCTCTGTTGTTCAGAAAGATCCACTTTGTGTTGCCTCTTGGTATCCCTGGAGATTAGAAAACATTTCTTGACATTGGATACAAGCTAGAGAGACACAGTAAGAAAGCAAAAGCCACAACTATGGTGGCTTACAGGTCTGGGAGATGGGAAGGGTTTTCCAGTGGCTTGTGTTCATGCAGTAAGGACAGTTCATTATGCAAAACTCACAAATAAAAGTCTAGGATCTGTTTTGGTATAGTTACTGAGTTCACTCTGCACAAAACATAAAAAGTAGAAAAGGAGAAAAAGCATATACAATATCAACTGTGACTGTCATAATTACAATATTACATAGTATCACACACTGCTGAATTGAAGTATAGATGCATTGTTTTGAGATATGCTCATTTTTTCCCTAAAATGATTTGTGTTCTACAAGCATCTGTAGATATCGGTGTCACTGAACTTGTATTTAAAATCAATTGCTCTAGAAAGAGTCAGTTGTGAAATGGAAGTTTGTTCATAAATGTTTGTACTGCTGTTTTATTTTCTTAAGATGTTCTACATCTATCATCTTAAATATCTTGCATGTCATATATTTTACACGTAAGCATTGGTTGCTTACTGGTGACCCAGGTGTGAAATAGCACAGGGTATTGCTTTGTTCTGATTTGGAGGGAGTATTGCAAAACAGTCACTTTTAAACTCTGTAACATTGAAATGACACTTACTAATATTAAATGTTTGCTATACTTAGGATAGACACTGTTCTACATACTCGTGGTTGTTTTGCTTGCATATTATTTCTACAGATGCATACAATTGGTATGAACCAAGTACTATTAAGTGCACGTGATCCCATTAAGCAACTGAGGACTGGAGAGAGGGCATTACCTGTACATGCATTTCAGCAGGTGCATCCACATCCTTAATATCATCACCATTTTAGTTAGGGTCAGGGGTGTCTCTGACTGCACCATGTCACGAAGGGTCTTGGAGCACACAAGCTTAATTGCTGTCAGTTGAAGCTAAACCAGAGGACCCCTTACAGCCACAAAGGACATTCATTCCACAGTACCAGGCTAGGAACTAGTCCTGAAAGCCTCCTGAAACCATGAAACAGCGTGGTGGTTGTTGCTCTCTTGCTCTGCAAACCCACTCCGCTTGGTCTGTGTGACTTTCCAGGTGTAACCCCCATGGATTAGCCACTCTCAGGCTTTAAAATCCAGAAGCAAATAGGGTACAGATTGCTAGAATCTTATCTTTCTGGTAAGTAGCGTGGAGGCTCATTCTGCATATCCTAAGAAAAATACTTTTTATTAGAAGGCACCACGTTACCCCCAACAATTAAAAACCTATCCTCCCCAAAATTAAGGACTTCAACAAATTAACTTATTTAACATAGATACTCATCACAAATGACAGTTTTAGCAGTCAAGAAGATACTTTCCTAATTGAAAACCAGGAGGTACTTAAAGCACAGAAATGTTATGTGTGCTGTATCTTAAAAAGAAATCTAAAACCGACACTCATCTTAAAAAGGGTGGCTGAAGAGCTGAGTATATGAGGCCATGTGACAGACATGAAGTGATAAATATCCTTTTACATATCTTAAGAGTCTCGATAAAGTAGCCGTAAACAGGTTAATGATATTCCAGATACTGACAGGACTGTATATCCCTAAATTCATTAGAAGCATATTCATAGGAAACATCACTATTTCTTTAACTGGGAGAATATTAAGAGACTGAAGAAATAACATCAAGCCTCAAGCAGTATAGGCTGAAGTTAGGAGTTTGGTGTCTCTCTCTCTCTCTCTCTCAATCTTGTTCAGAGGGAGTTCTTTCAGAGAAAGATTTAGAGCAAGATACTGCCTTAGAGGCTCTGAATCGCTTCCTGGAGGAGTCCTCCTTGTCAGTTAAAATAAACTTATTGCCAGTTTACAGAACCAAAGCCCTCAACATTACCCACCTAAAGACAGTGTGACTCCCATTCTTTTTTTTTTTTTGGACTACAGTAGAAAACTAGAAGCTGGTAAAGTTGCAGTATAATTCTTTGACTTTTTACCAAACACCAGAAACTCTGATACAAGGTGGAAAATTAAAATGTGTTCCCCTAGCAGTACATGTGATATTAGGAAATGCTGAAACTCTTGCTCACATTGTATACGATAGCCTGTGAGTAACAGGTATGTGGCATAACAAGTTAGCAGATTACAGGAAGGACAAACATGTGCAGGTAAATCTAATAACAAGAGGTGGGTAATTTCATTAACCCAGCTGCTGTTGTTGTTGTTTCAAGACAATTAATTGCAACTTACACTTTGTAAGTTAGTCACTGGAGAGAAACGTGGATGCCTGGGCTGTGAATGAACACCACACCTCACATGCTGTTCCCATTTGGTGTTTCTAAATAAAGAGTGCTGAACAGATCACATACATCATACACATATAGAAGTCTTTTTTTTTTTTTTCCCTACTACATAGATAAAATTAACTTGGCTGGAAGTAATTATAACTTCATTGTGATTTTTATATTGGTTTTTTTTTTTTACATTTAACTCCACAGATCACACCCAAGAACGGGCGCTATCAAATCGACTCAGACGTGCTCCTGTTTCCCTGGAAGCTGACTTACAGGAATATTGGCTCTGATTTTATTCCCCGGGGAGCTTTTGGGAAGGTGTACTTAGCCCAAGATAGAGAAACCAAGAAACGAATGGCATGCAAACTGGTATGTTAGTTCAGTAGTTTTATCTCTGAGCAAATACTCTATGACATAGTACATACAGTATATTTTCAAATATTTCTGTATGAAATTCCACTGCAAAGCTGATGATCACCTTGGTTTTGTTAGCCTACACAAGACAGGAAAAACGCACGTTTTTAACTGTGAACTTGTTTCATTTTTTTGGCTCAGAGACTGCAAAAGTTTCATCATTTTGAAAGTATCTGGAAGTACATGTGTCTGCCATGTGGGCAGGGTGGCTGCAGAGCAGCAGTAGAAGAAGAATTTCTACTTGTCCTGCTGTGCTCATGGTAGTGAAATGCCAGCATGAGATCATGTCCCTGCTGAAGGTCATAGCAAAACACTGTTGCTGCAGATGGTTTTAGGATCTCAGCCTTAAACCGGGGTCTTCAGACCTAAGTTTTCTCTACTCAGTGCCATAATGTCCCCGAGAGCTCAGCTTACATGTGACTCTCCCTCTGTTTTGGGCTGTAAGATGTCTCAAGAAAACTGCTGAGTGCACCCTATTTTTATAGAAGCCAACGGTTTGTTTCGACTTTACCTTTCAATGCACTATTCTAAGTAGAGCACTAAGTATTTTGGGCCAGTAAAAGCTTGTCTGGGGCACTGCTCTGTATCCCCCAGATCATGAATAAGCACCCGCGTTCCTTCTGAGAGTTGAGAAGGGTCTTGTATGTCCTTCCCTTGCAGCCAGTGTGTCCACGTGGGGACAGATTTAGTTTGCCACTCCTGCTTAACCCACTGTAGAATTAAAACTTCTTAATATTTCTGAAATTATAAACAGCATTTCTCATGGCAATAAAAATATTAGCCTCTTATTTGGTTCTCAGCCATGAGTCTGAGGGAAGAAGAATAAAAAACATGGAGTAGCCTTTCCGTGGTTAAGCAAACACTGCTTTTTATTGTTGCAGCAATCTGCCCTCAGTACTTCTTAAAGAAATACAGGTGCTCAATTTTAAAGCAAGTTTAGTTTCTTGTAAGCCATAAACGAGCTCTGATAAGGGTTGCTTTGGGGCTGGTAATGGTCCTGAGCACGGCCAGTGCTGCCAGCACCCCTCCGCGCGTCAGAGGGGTCCCTCCTTGTGGGAGAGCAGGGCAGGCTGCACGAAGCTGATGGAAAAGGCAACGGGGATTTTTTTTTATCTCCTTCACCAGGAAGTTTGCATAGAGCTTTTGCGTAACCACCCCGTTTTGACGGGAATAACTTGCTACGTTGTTTTTTCTGGAAGATTGCACTTTTTATTTGGGCACGATTCCAGAAACTCTCTCCGCTTTAAACAGGATGTATCTCAACAAGTCACAGGATCAATGTAAAGCTCTGTATTTTAACAAATGGATAGGAGTGCTTTGTTTCCTCCTTCTATTTTAACTAGGTGTTATCCTATAGTACAGATATCTTGGTTTTTGAGCTGCTTTTCTGTGTTTTTGTTTCACTATCTCAGGTCCCAGTGGAACAGTTCAAACCATCTGATGTTGAAATACAGGCGTGTTTCCGACATGAAAACATTGCTGAATTATATGGTGCTATTTTGTGGGATGAAACGATCCATCTTTTTATGGAAGCTGGAGAGGGAGGATCTGTCATGGAAAAGCTGGAGAGTTGTGGTCCTATGAGAGAATTTGAAATCATTTGGGTGACAAAGCATATTCTGAAAGGACTCGACTTTCTCCACTCCAAGAGGATTATCCACCACGATATCAAACGTATGTGTGTGTGATTCCTTGGGGTGCTTCCTGGTCCAGGCTGGGCTGGGGCTCCAGTGGAGAGCTTTGCATCTCCGGGAGGGAGGGATGGGTAATGCTCAACAAACAACAAGGTCAAGTTCTGTGGATAATCATCATTTATACTATTTATTAATTCACTTCAGTGGAGATGGTGATTTGAACCTCCTAGTTCCTTTGCCTTTCTCGAGCAACAAAATTTGAAATAAAAACCTGAAGAAAGTGGGCAAAATTATCCAGCTGTGTTAAGCCAGAAGTTTTCCCCCTTTCTATGTAAATTCATCCTGAGTGCTTCCATGCCAGCCTTCTGTGTGCACCTTCTTTTAAGTTTTATGTTTCTGCATGGCTGATCCTCGCTTTGAGACACTTGGGAACTAAATGCATGATTTGTACTGTTTCTTTCAACAATTACTGCAAATTTTGTTATATATTTGCTTTTAAAAAGCTCTGGGTATTAACATGTATAAATAATCAAAACACACCAATATTAAGCCCGAATTAAATATATTAATATTAAATTGCTTTAAAATATATTTTTAATGCATTATGTTCAATTTAATAGTAAATACTGTTTCTTTCAGCATCACCTGCCCCCGCAGACAGATTAATTCTGTCTTTCTAGTAACAGTGCTTCCAATGAAGACATATCTCTTCTGTGAGTTAATTTTTGCTGAATAGTAGACAGAAGATGATTATCAAGAATTGCTAGAATTTGATCTAGGTTTTGCCTTTTTTTTTAATTAGTGTGGGTCAGTACTTTAGATGTGAGCCTTTGAGATTTTGACAACTATAAAACTGCTTAATTTTCCCTTAGTTGTGGTTTCTTGCTTGTAGTAAGTCTTTCCAATGGGTTTACTGTAATTGACAGTAACAATGACATTAATTAAAAGGTTTAAAAACCAAACCAGTCAAAACCCAACCCACAACATCTCGATGGTGGATAAGAGAACCAGTCCATTGTGAATGTGGTGGCTGTGGGTGCGTTTTGCTTTTCCCAGACATTTTCTGTGCTGCTGGAGAGTCTGGGCCCTTTATGGCAGCTGTGCCTCTGCTCCAGGGAGCCGAGGTGTGTGTTTTCCCTCACCAGGTGGAATTAATACCAAAGGCTGTTTGATGGTAGGAGAAGATGGGGATTTTATTGAGAGAAAGACTACCCTGAGCCTGGGAGGAGAAGAGGATTCTCTGTTGGCTCTTAGGAGCACCTCAGTGCTGCCGCTCATTTCAAGCCTGGGTTGGAAAATAGTTAAATCTGAGGTTATTTGGTGGGGGGAATTTTAGTTGAAAACCAGCTGAAGCTGGGGCTGGATGCAGTTCCAAGCAGGTGGCAGAGCTTGTAGTGCTGTGGCGGTGTGGCTCTCTGCACTGTCCTTTGTGTGGTGTTTAAAATCCATATCTTCAAAGATATCCCTAAAATTACACGTTTATTTACGTGGTTTTGTAGCACTGGTAAGAAGGCGGGTATGTGAGGGATTGCTTCAGGAGCCAGTACCACTGAAATCAAGCCCTCCCACTGGATGGTCATGGTGGGCCCTGTCAAGACAGAAAATCACCCACAAGTTTCCTCTGAGAGAAATGTGTTTCTGTTGTGTAACTTGGAGGCTTCATTTGTTCACATCTTCTGAAACAGCAAACACGAATTTCTCAAGGCTCACACTGCCTTAGAAATATTTGATCAGAAGTACAACTGCAAAGAAAGCCTCTGAGTACAAAGTTGTGCCTTAGGCAGAGTTTTATGAAGGAAAGTGAATTGCTGCAATTTGGAGGGAGTTTGCAGCTCTGTCTTTTGTGACTTTTGCAGGCGTAGACTATCCTCTGTCCTCACGCTGAGCTGCTCCTGCAGAACGGTGCAGGAGACTGGTGTGGCTGCTGTGGAGCCCCTTCAATTCCTCTCTACTTCTGCCTTCATTTGAATTTTTAGTGTAGAGAAGCCTTTTGGTGACCCACAGTTATGTTGTTCATAGCCATACCTGCAACAGCAGGTATGAAGATTAAACATCTTCAGAGCAAGACTTGCTGCACTGGGCAGTCTACTGGTCTCCCACCTTCCTCCCTTTCCCTCAGCCATTTTATTTTCTCCCTCTTTTTTTAAATATTTTTTTTTAAGCTAGGAAAATTTCCAAACCTTGATTCTTCTTTTACATAAATCAGTCCAGTTTGATTTTTAAGATATGATTTAAAATTGGATCCAATCACTAACAGACCTGTTTTGGCTAGAAGGACTGTTGGCTCTAGAGACTGGTTGTGCTGATCTCTCTTCTCAAGCTGACATCCAAATGAAACAGGCATGCTGTAAAATAAGTGCCCAACATGCTAGAAACTTAAATGCTGTCATTTTTATTTTCCTTTTAGCAAGCAACATTGTTTTTATGTCAACTAAGGCTGTCTTGGTGGATTTTGGCCTAAGTGTGCAAATGACTGAAGACATTTACTATCCCAAAGACCTTAGAGGAACAGAGGTAAGAAGCTGGAGGGACAAAAGCCCTGATGTTGTATTACTCCAGTGATTGTGATGCTTGGCCTCAAATTTGGAGCTTGGGGGTAGAAGCTGGGGCAAAAGAGTTTCATAATAACTTATAAAAAATACAAACATTAATATAATGTCAATTATATTTTCAATTTCAATTTACTGAAAGGAGAATCAGGTGTTACACATTGGAAGCCATGTCACCTTCACTGCAGTTCCATTTGTTAACGATTATTAAATCTGAAGTCAAAGAGAAATTGGTGTTTACTGAAGTTAAACAAAGAAACAGTACTCTGAGAAGGGTTGTCTGCAGTGAATCAGCTGCTGGTCAGAGATGCTTCAGACTGGAATTTGGTTCTTTGCTGTAGCAAAGATTTCTTCTGAGATACCAGCTCGTGGACTGGGGTGACCTGCTCAACACAGTAGTTTGACTCCTCCCTTGAAACTGCAGAAATTACAGACCTCTGGGTTTCATCCCTTAGCATTTCTAAGCTCTGTTCCCCATCTGCATGTAACCCTCTTGTTCTTTGGGGGTTATGTATGGTACGGGTGATGACTACCTGGTAAACTACTTAAGCATTATGATGGTGGAGGTGGGAGCCTTTAAATGTTCTCAGTGTCTCTGAATGTGCACAGAGATCCTGCACGCCACTTGGGCTACCCTCATGCCAAAGTGTCTCCAGGGCTGGAGCTTTAGCAAACAACCAAGCAGCAATAATTAGCTTGGGTTGCTGCTGCAAATGTGGCTTTGCATGCTCTCTGTTGCTGAAGGAGGTTTTTTTTACAGGAAACACTCTGTCAAATGTTGGTGCTTACCATTTTTGATAGTCTTCCACAGCACAGGCATGTGCTTAGAGGAGATATTTGTAAAACTGACAAAAAGCATTTCAGTCTTTGGAAGGCTGATAAGGGAAGGCTGGAAGGGATAAACTAAGATTTCACAGAATCTCAGGCTCATTTATTTATTTGTTTTAGAGATAGTTGGGAAAATACTTGAATATTTGTTCTCACTATGTTTCTAGTCAGGGGAGTTAAGAGCTTAAAATGCTTATTGTACTGTAAGCAACATGCTTTCAGGCCTTTAATGTACATGCCTTGTGGGTGCTCTGTTTTGGGATTTTTTTGTTTGGGGGTTTTTGTTAATGAGAGTAAGAAGAACGGCTGGGATGAGTTGGAAGCCCTGGTAGGGTATTTCCCAAGGATAGAGATGTGCATAAACAGGAAATTTCCAGGTTTGTGGAGTGGACTGGTTATAGGAAAATCACAAATACTAGTTTATATGTTTTTCTACTCACGTCTACCTCTCCACAGTGCCCGTGTGCAGTCTTGTAGGGGCCTAATCCAGTCACTCACAAATGCCCTCCATAGTCTTGCCCTCCATTGGCTTTCTTGATGTTATTTTTTTAGAAAGTAAGACCTTGACCTTCCAAAGTGTTCCTGAGTTTTGCACCCTCTCTTGTGCAGCCCGAGGAAGTGGTGCAGCTCTCCAGGAGTGCTGTGTCTGCACATAGTTGTGCAACCCCTTGTTAGGGCTCTGTCACTGTTGTGTGGCATCTCACCTGTTAACCAGCTGGTTTCTGTCACATCTGCTATTGGCGGGGACTCATGTCCATGAAGGATGTAGCAGTTGGAGTTACCATTCTCCTGTGCACGTTCTCCTTTGGGGGTTTAGGAACTTTATGCACTTCTATAATGCAGGAAGCCTGAATGTAGTGAATCTTTTGTGTTTATGACAATGTATAGTTGCAATTCTGGACAGAATGACTGAAAGATAGCTAAATTTTGTTTAGTGGGTGTAGAAGGAGAAGCCTGGATTTTCTGAACAATATGTCCATATAAGGTACAATTGGTCCTTGCAGCACAATTTACCATGGTTGTGATGAAACTGCTCTGCAGGAAATACTTTTTCTAGGCATTTGCTACCCTTTCTGTTATGCTTCTGTCACTTTGTTCAAACACGTAAGCTTCAGTTCCAACCACTTGAGGAAAAAGTTGTCTGCTAAGGTTTATTGAGTGTGGCAGGTGTGATTCACTTGCAGAAATGCTGGACTGAAACTAGCAGAGCATGAAGAAAAGGACTGGGCTGTAGCTGGGTTGTGTCTCTGGTCTGACGGGCAGGCAAGTGCCAGACCAGCAGTAGGAAGGAGTGGGAATAGGGAAGGTCCCTGAGGTTTGGACTGCCTACTTTGGTGACAACAGTCTTAGGCCACTCTAAAACAGTATGAAATCACAGCTTGGGTGTACATCTCAGTTTTTTGCTTTTTTGGCTCTGTGCAGTCAGGGTGCATGTTGACTTTTTTCACACTTTGACTGTAACTGTAGACAGGTTCTTGTTCAAGCATCACTTTTTCCTCAAGGAGGCATCTGCTTTTTGTTTATATAGATGTCACCCAAGTTGCATGCTATTTGCTAATGATTTTTTTTTTTTTTTTACGAAAGTAGAAATCCTGTTCCTTACTCCTTATGAGACTTAAAGATGGGGGTGCAGATGCACTTACTCTATCTTAGCCCCAGGGAAAGCACTGGATAGGAGTAAGCAGCAGCTGTAGACACTTGCTGAACCTTTGCACATGCTTCTGATCTGATGCTCTGCAGATGCATGGTATGTGATTTACTGGGAAATATTCCTTGGAATTTGCGTGAGCCCTGCAGCCGTTCCCAATCTGTGGCAATAAGTAGTCAAACCATGTGGCGATGACTTAACTTCCTGCTCTTGTGTCAGTTAATGGCTTTTAACGTGATTCTTTGTGACTTGAGCTAATTAAAGTTCTGTTTGGCTCCTTTAGAGGGAAATTGGGTGAGGGAAAAGTAGAAACCAGAAGCACATAGGGCTTCCATCTAATCTGGTGTGTTGTGGGCTGTGCCCGAGTTGTGTTGAAACCTACTCCCTGGGCCAGTGGCGGTGGCAGAGCTGTGGGGGCAGCTCCTGCCCATCCTGGGGTGTGCCTCCTGCATCCTGCCCATCTGGTTCTTCTCCAGCTGCACTCCCAGCTGCCTGGAGCTGGCAGGAGCTTCCCACCTGATCCTTCTTAACAAATCCAAACATTCCAGTGAAATATTTGGATGGAAACTGTGATTTGGTTTAGACAAGATTAGAATTTTTTGTTTAAGAACAGGATGGAAGAGGGATGTTTGCCTTAATAGCTGCTGTGGGGTAACCTGGTGGAAAGGGCACACAGCAGGACATAAGAGACCTGGCTTTTAACTTACTTTAGACTTGGCTTGTTCCTCACCATCCCATTTCTTAGGATAATGCCTGAATATGCATGTTATTGGGTAAGGCTGAGAGAGGAGAGTAGTAAGGAAGGCAGGAGGGGGTTTATCTATCAGTTCTGTCCAGAAGACTTGTGTAGTGTCCAGTGTAACAGAGATTTGAGGAGTGGACTCCTACCCCCAGCTGGGTGGCTAGCAGCAGTCACTTTCCCTCAACCTAGTACATACCCCTGTTGTTCAAGCAGAATGGAGCAGTCCCAGTAGTGCCCAGCAAAACAAACTGGCAATTCCCTGTGGAGGGATGAGGTTCCTGCTGTCCAGCTGAATGAAGCAGAGCCATGGCTGGAACCTCAGCCTCTCTCAGCTCAGCTAAGTCCTCTAGCCACTGAGCTGTGCCTGTCTGGGGAGGACAAACCTGGGATGTGAATTTGTCCTGGTGCCAGGCTAGAAGATCTCTGTGGTCGCAGTGCAGAGCAGAAAAATCTTAGTCCCCAGATGGTGCTTGGTCTTTAGGCTGCAGGTCCTAGTGGGATGCATCCCTTCAGAGGATGTTTCTCAGATCGCGAAATGTTGTGGTTTGTCTTTCCTTGTTGCTTTCCCCTTGTGGATTAATCTTTTTATTTTTACTACTTGTCACAGATTTACATGAGCCCTGAAGTTATCCTCTGCAGAGGCCACACGACAAAGGCAGACATCTACAGCATGGGAGCTACTATTATTCATATGCAGACTGGCATCCCGCCCTGGGTCAACAGATATCCTCGTTCTGCATATCCTTCCTACCTCTATATTGTGAGTGTCCTCTGCAAAGCTGTAGCTCAGTTTCAGTCGAAGGGTTTCCTGTGCTCTAATTGGGAAAGCTCCAGTCATATAAAAACTATCAAAATATTTGTCAGAGAGATGATATCATCCTTTGTGCTTCGGGGGAGGGAGGGAAGAAGTGAGTTTTGATCATTTGGTGAAAGACAGAGTCTGAGCTGGAGTCGTCGCTGTGGTTTGTGTTACAATTCACAGACCTTGGGTTTACTGCAAGGACAGGGTTAGAACAGTGTGAAACTTGATTGAAACAAGCCCATTCTTGTCCGTTTTGCTTAGAAATTGCAGATAAAATCTGGAATCAGAGAATCAATTTCACAAGGTTCTTTCAGTGTGGTAGAGAAATCTGCTGTATTTTAGACTTGGTTGGAGTTGCTTTGAGTTTTTAAATTTATGCTAAAACCTAATTCCAAAAAAAAGGTGGATTTTGTGCAGTTACTTGTTCTATTCTAATTGATCAGCCCAGCTTAGGAAGATGATGAGTTGTAAGTGGGGGATTCCCAGACACTCATGTGGTTATCTGTGACTTCCTCTTCCACTGCTTTTGGAATAACTGTTTCAGTGGTCTGTTGGGTTTTTATTTATTTATTTATTTATTCCAACAGATACACAAGCAAGCTCCCCCCTTAGAGGACATTGCTGAAGACTGCAGCACTTCCATGAGAGAGTTGCTAGAAGCAGCTCTAGAAAGGAATCCTAATCACAGGCTGTGTGCAGCAGACTTACTGAAACACGAAGCCTTACACCCACCCCCAGAAGAGCAGCCGAGGTGCCAGAGTCTGGATTCAGCCTTGTTTGAGAGAAAAAGGTTGCTCGCAAGGAAGGAGCTGCAATTGCCAGAAAACATTACAGGTAATGACATGAAGCTTACTTACCTTGCACTCTGTGGCCTTTACTTTCTGTCAAAAGTTGGTATGAGTGTTTAGAAGCAAACGGAACTCAAAAGGGCTTCTGGAGAAGGACCAGTAAAAATCCCAATCAGATGAGATCAGACCCAGAGCTCATTAAGTGTTATGTAAAACGCCCATGGACTTCAACAGGGGAAGAACTTAGCCTGAATTCTGCAGCTCTGGAAGGGCTGGCTTATGAAAAAGCCCTGGCAGTCATTCAGGGACCCCTGTCAGTCTTCTTCACTAAGTATAGGCTGCTGTCCCAAATTCACTAGTTTTGCTACATTACTAGAGATGTTTTATTGATACAAGTGATTTGTTTGTTAATAAAAAAAAAAAAGTCTCAGCAACCACCATCAAAACCAACACTTTGACTCCTTTAAGACACAGACAAAACCATAACTGTTGCTGAGTGTCAGCATTTTGTTTTAAAAACAAAAGTGACTGTAGGATAGAATACAGTTTCCTTGGGCATTAATAAGTGTTTTATAAAGGATAATATATGAACCAGTTAGAAAACTCAGTACGTTCTTAGATAATATCAAGTCCAAGGGAGATTTGGTGCCAGCAACCTCCTATCAGGCTTCAAAACGCTTTTCTTCTACTTCTAAAATATATTTAGAGCATCCTGACAAAAAGCCTTTAAAAACTGACCCCACACAAGTGGCTTATTTGATTGTGGTAAGTATTTTGAAAAGATACCTATGCAAAGTTTTGGGTGCTGTGATGAATAACTGTTGCAATGAATCCACATAACATTCAAATCAATCACAGCCTCTGCATCTAGAATGGCATTGCTCCTTCTGGCTTCTGCCTTGTGGGTGAATTATCCTTTGGCCAGCTCAGGCCACCTGAATCAATTCTTTTGAAGATGGAAAAAATATTTGACCGTTAAACTGGAACTTTTAGTTTAGGTGCTTGAGATTCCAGAACACTCATTACACAAATATTCAGGGGAGTTCTGCCATTGCAAAGGTTTCTTCAGACCTCGATTTAAATATAAAAAGTCGAGACCGTGTTTGCTCTATATTGTCACACCCAGCCACACAAAGAGGATGTCATCTGTTTAGATGAAAATTCCCCATAATTTAGGGGAATTCTCAACTGGCAGGAAGCTAGCAGAACTTTTTAGTGCGCCAAGCTCTCCGTTATCATTATGGCTTAGAGGATGAGGAAGTTCTGTCTAGCCATTCCAACTGGGGAGGGTTTTTTGAAAGAGTTGAACACGCTGTTCTCAGGAGCAAACTGCTTAGCTTTCTTTGCCCTACAGTTGTGGGTTGATTTGGTATCTTTTAATTTATTTTGTAAGACGTTTATGTTATATTGTCCTTAAAAATGAAGCTTTCTAAACCACAGATAAATAAAAGCAAATATTAGGCCAATTATTCCAGTAATGTCTGCAACCATGAAACTGAATTAATGTAGCTATTTGTGCAATGATGACATGCTGTCTCTCTTTCCTTTTTAGATTCCTCATTGTGTACTGGGAGCATGGAAGAGTCAGACCTGGTAAAAAGGCAAAGATCACTCTACATAGATCTTGGAGCTCTAGCTGGTTACTTCAATATTGTTAGGGGACCACCAGCCTTAGAATGCGACTGACTCAGTGATGTTGTGTGTCGTCAGGTCAGAGATGGACCTCTACCTCTTAAAACTTGATTTTAAGACTTTATTTTCAAATTTGTACATAAAAATATTGCCATCGCAGGCTGTAAAATGTGAATAGTGTTTAATTGCACAGATGATTAAGCTAAACCCTTAGGGGCTCTGATAAGCTGATCCCAAGCAAGGATTTTTGTGTGTCTGCTGGTTGACCAACAAGAAGACGGCAAAAAAGACTGCTGGGAGTGTCTTAATCCAGGATATCTTCCTGTGCTGGGCCTTGCACTTTTATATAAAACTTGTAATATATGCTTGCAAATATTGTCATGAAAAAAAATAATAATTGAGCATGTGGGCTGTAAGATTTGGTCTATCTGAGCTATCCTTAGAGAAAACCTTCCAAAAAAAAAAAAAGTCCTTGATTTAACCAGTCAAAGACTGGTTTGGTCCTATTCTGTCTTTGAGGCTTGGCCAGTCTCTGGTCATTCTTAATAGGAATCAGGGTCTCCTTTAAGTTTAGCTAATTTCTGTCAGCTATCTCTGGAGCCAAAGCATGGCTTGGTTAGAGATGTGTTTTAATTTTGTACCTTCCCAAGGCTGTCAGAGCTAAGCAGGGTACTGTCCCCCTTCTCCATGGGTGTAGGGAATCCTCCTCTGGCTGTATTGGTTAGTTTTTGGGAATAGCACAGCAAGCTGGCTCTGACAGAGCATGGCAATGTCTCCACCAGCTGCCAGTGTTACAGCTACTGCAAGGATATCTTGGGTAGTTTTTGAGGGTTGATCAAATGTTATTCCCTATTGGTAACAGTGGGCAGGCTCCGGGCTCTTGCTTTTTAATACTTTAATATTGTACACATATATAATTGCCGTGAGTGCTATGGTTTGGAAAGCATGTCAGTAGTGACAAGCTGTGTTTATGTTCCTATGGA
Organism: Scolopax mira; assembly: GCA_004320125.1. Taxonomy (NCBI): domain Eukaryota; kingdom Metazoa; phylum Chordata; class Aves; order Charadriiformes; family Scolopacidae; genus Scolopax; species Scolopax mira. Next base: position 24,665 of record BJBW01010564.1, on the reverse strand, counting down.
AATGGAATTATATTGTTCTTGCTGTGCCTCATACATTTGAAACATGATGTTTTGGATGATAGTAAAACTATGTAAACTGCATAGTTCTGTACATCCCATGGGATGAGAACGTAAACTTTTATAAAACTTTCTTCAATGCTTAGGATGAGTCTTTATAAGCATTTGTGTTAAAATGGCATACTATGTATGTTGTACACTGAATCTTTTCTGAAGCACAGTCTCTTTTTCATATGTCTATTATTTAATGCTGCTCCTATCTAACACGTGATCCTAAACAGATGATTTCTAGTTTGATACTGATATGGTCAAATGAATAAATCCAGCTCAGTGCCTTGAGATGTGGTCACTCTGTTCTTTCATCTTTGAAAACAGTGTGGAGCTGTGCCCGTGTTTAAGCCAACCTCCCCTGCCATGGCCCAGGTACACTACACACGGCCTTCCCCTTACTGGGGAGTTGGGTGAAAGTCATTGGTTTTGGGATTTTGGACTCTGGTACCAGACAATGAGCGTTTCTGACAAAATCTCAGACCACACTGTGCCTTTTGGACCGCCCGAATGTTGCACAGCAGTTGTGTACAGCATGCAGCACTTCAGTCCTGATGTTAATTGCTGCAAAAAAGTCCTGCTGGGAATAACCCACCTGCTCCAGCACTTTGTAGAGAATCTCTAGATAACTCGCTGCTTTGAGGAGAGCTGTGCTCTCCTGGTGCAGGGATTGGGGTACTCAGGGATCAGATTCTCACTGTAGCTGACTTGAAGAAAACATGGCCTCATGGTTTGGGTGCTCACCTTTGCCTTGAGAGACCTGGGTTCAATTTTCTCATCTTTGACTGATGGCTTTTGATCTTTAATGAGATTTACGGAATTAGTAGGAAGCAGCTTTTCAGGTAACTGGAGGTGGACTTAAAATCTCTTTCCCACTTTCCTTTCTGTAAAAATTTATCCCTACCAGAAAGTGGCTAGATGTTATGTAAATGCTTATCAAGTGCCTAGATACTTCAGCAACGAGATCCATGTAGGAATTATAGGCTGCTAGGCGGCTTTTACCATTGCTTGAAAAAATGTTACACTGATTTTTCTTCTTTTATTTTATTCTTTAATGCCATCCTCCTTTCCCCCACACAATAAAGTGATTTAGCACTGAAATCTGTATGTGGGGACAGACTCACTGTTTAATATTAATTCTTCATACATGGCTGTTTTATGTCTTCACACTGTGCAAGTAATAAGTGACAAGATTATCCAAAGTAATTACAGTTTATGTGTGGCCAGACACAGGTGATAAGGTTTGGCTGGGTGATCCAATAGCTCTTTAGACCTGGGGCTGTGCCTATAAACACCATGAAGCTTCATGATAAACATCACTTCAGAGGACTAGCACACAGGTAGCTGTTCAGGTACACTGAACACCAAGCACTGCTACCACCTCTGTGAGCTTTCTAGTAGCTGAGGACTATTTTTCAGGTGAGCCTCAGCTGCATTAAGCAGGGATTTTTCTCTCTGGAGCAACACTTTATCATATCCCAAGCACATCACATCCCCCCAGTGGTTGACCCCGGTGTTGTGTAGGTTCATCTGTTTGTGTCACCACCTGGGGAACAAAGTCAGGGAAATGAACTGGGTGAGAAATAACCTGGGAGGGGGGAGATTGTTTCTCTAATCTGGTTACCTGAGCAGCTGTGTACTTGGAGCAATCAAGGCTGGGGGTGAGGGGGAGGGAATTAAAAGGGATGGTGGGAAAACCCTGCTGACCCAAGCCCCAGGGGGGTGGTTGGTCTGCACTGAGCCATGGGATTTTGCAAATGGTTTGCCTCTGTTTGTGTTGATGTCACAGTGTGCAGTTTGATTTTCTCTGGGGGGATACTGAGTCTCATGCTAACTGCAGGAAAGTGTGTGGAGAAACCCACTGCTGGTGGTAACGGGTGAAATTGGAGAGCCAGATGTGTCTTCTCTCCTTGTGGGCTTAGCAGGTTTCTAGTGCTTAAATCAGCCTGTGATGGTGAGACTGAGCCCATCACCACACTCCTCCTCCACAGGGCTTCCTGCTGTGAGCAGCCTACAGCAGGTGTGGGGATCATTTGAAGACATGCCAAGATCCCCACTCTGTGAAGGAAGGTTGGGTTTAGGTCAAGATTTTGAAACAACGTGGGGGAAGAAAGAGAGGTCAACCTCCCTTTTTTCCCATTTTCTTGTATCTGCTGCTTCTTTGCACCCTCCTTCTCCCCCCTTCCCCTTTTTCCCAAACCTCCTGTGAGAAGGTTTCACTTGCTGCCTGGTTTCTGCAGGTTTCTTAACACCTTCTAAAATCAAGCCCTTGATTTTCTAATCCTGCAAAAATGTCATTGGGTAGAAGAGACTTGGAGGACAAACTGGAAGAAGCAAAAATAAGGGCTTTCTTGCCTGGGGGGTTTGAGTGAGCTTCCCTGTTAACCCGGATGGAGGTTTGAGAGAAGATCAAAACAGAAGATCAAAACTTCTCTCCAAGTTTTGGATGTCAGTTTGCCATGTCCCCCTCCATATGCGGTGCTGGTGAGGATGGGGAGGAAGGCTCCTGGCTGAGTGCTGGTCATTTTATGGGACCTTGGGGACACCAGCGTGCTGCTCTTCTGGCTCAATGGCAGAAGCAGAGAGGCAGCTGGGGAAGGGATGCTGGAGGTGTGACCCCTGCAGCAGCAGCTGGGAAGACCAAAGGGGTTGGTTGGGAAGGGCTGGGGTGTGGGGAGCTGCACGGTTCTGTGCGTGGCCAAAACTGGGAAGGTTTGTAGGTCTGGAAACAGTTTCCCTTGGGGCTTAGGCACTGCAGGCAAGGATTATTTTTTTTTCCTAAGCTTTGCTTTGCATCCCGTGCCCAGGAAGGAAGGTCTTTGCACATCCCCAGTAAACGAGCACCAAAGCACTATTTGGATCCTAAGCATCCATTTCTTTTCCTTACAGGAAAGGCCCAGCAAGGTCCATTTCTAAAACTGTCACCAGCCAAAGGTGATCATTTGGGCAGTGGGAAAACAAGTCTTTTATGTGTGGTGCGTGCTGGCCAAACTCAACAACGCCCAAAAAAATCCAGCTGGACCTTGGGAGTGGCTCATTAGAGTCCCGTGGGCACACTCGTGCTGCTTCAGGCTGGTCACCAGAAATAACCCCGCCGACTGATACTGGGGCACGGTGACTCACTGGGGAGGAGGCGAGCTGAGCTGCTGCCACAGCCACCAGCCCTTGCTCACCTGTGCCCCACACCTCACACACAAGGCAGCACCATGTGCCACCCGAGCAGTGGGGTGTCACAGCCACAGAGACTGTCTAAGAGGTGTCTGGGAGAAGGTGGGTTTGTCTGGAGAGAGACCGATGGAAGGAGGAGAGCCAGGGATGCATCCTAGTCCAAGCTACGTGCAACACCAGCTTCACACTCACTCATAAGTCTGGTCTCAAGTAAGAACCTCATTCCAGTAGGAGATAGTTTCAGAAGAAGGATGCTACCATAGTGTCCTTGCACAGAGGACAATGCCCCACTTGCAGGCTATGACACTAGGCATAGCTTTGCCAATGTGAAAAGATAAAATAAATGGTGGTGTTTAAAAAGCTTAAAATCCCTCCTGGCGCTGATAGAAAGTCATGTGCTGAAGCAGCACACAGCCAAAAAAGGTTGAGGGATGGAAATGAGAGACAGGCACAGAGGGACTTGGTGAGGTGTGTGCAAGAGGAGGGAGAGGCAGAAAGTTGTCCATCAAACCTCTGGAGTCAAAGTGCCACGGAACCAGCTACAGGCTGGGGCCTGTCTAGGCTGCTGGTGGTGTGAAGGGTTGCCTCCTCCTCTAACTTTCACTTACAGTAAGCCAGAATCAAATTTTATTCTTCCCCTCCCCACAAATATCAAAAGAAAAACATGGTTTGCCCAAAGAGGAAGTCTTCAGGAAGTCTTCAAAACTGGTGTGTGAATTCCTAGTGTCAGTCTTTTCCCTTTGAAAAGAGCTTTGTCAGCTCTTCTCTCTCCTCTCCAAACTGCAAGTGTGCAGGAGCTGCTGTGTACCAGGAGGTCCTGGTAGACGTAAGTTCATGGTAGAGCTGCCCCTGAGCAGATCCTGTGCCTGTATCACTCTGTCATTGCAGATGCTGCTTTAGGAGCCTTTATCCACCAGTGTTATGAAGATCCCCTCCAGACACTGAGCTCTCGTGCCTGATTTTTGTTCCTGATGATAGACAGCAAGCCAAAGTTGGTGTCTCCACCACCCGTGCCAGCTTCCCTCCAATTCCATAGTGTTTGTCCTCCCTCTGCAATGCTCTCTGGTCCCCACAAGCCACTGTCTGCACAGCACAGTGTAGACACAGCTCTGCTTTTGCACTGGGTCACTGGCTGCTTTGAGGTGACTTAATTGTCATTAGTGGCAGTAGCAGAGCTGTCTGGGGACGCTGGCTCCTTCAACAGCTGAGCTCCCACCAAGGTGTATGGAGGTGGTGGTGGGTTTCGGCTGCTGGCCTGGATTTGGCTGTGAGCATGGACATGTTCTGGTGATGACAGAAGCCCAGTGGCACCATTCTCCCACCCCCAGCTGCCAGTGGTCCAGGGCCAACCTAGACCCCCAGGAGCATCTGACGGGCAAGTCCTTGCCAGGACACCATGGGGACCATGGCTGTGCTTTCTGGAATAAAGAGATGGCAACACAAGGGCACCAGGGATGCCAGCAAAGGCTCCTGCTAAAAGATGTGTTTCAAAACTAGACCAAAACCCCCATGAAATCCTGCCTGGTCTAACCAGCTCCCTGCTCACCCTGCAGACCCGCTGCAGAGGGACACGTATGCTGCACCCATGTGGTTTTGAGTGTAGATGGTTTTGAAAGAACAGAAAACCAAGTTTCACTGTCTCAGACGGTTAGCCAAACGGTGTTTTCATGTACGTACTGGGTTATTCTCAGGGAAAACTGAAACATTTTCTGTGTAAACAAGGATTCTTTCAAGCAAGCAAGGAGTACCCTTTGAAGTAAGTTGGCTCTTTCACAGAAATATGAAAATATCTTTGGCTGCAACACATCAGTAACTCATCTTGCCAAAAGAGCAACATTTCTGGGAAGGAAAATGACCCCCCAAAAAAAGTTAAAAATGCTCAGGAAGGTCTGGCTCCCTTTCTGCATCATTTTATCCCACTACTACCCCAGTTAGGTTCTATTTTCCAGTCTTGCAGCAAGATTCCTGTATTAACTGCAGCATCTTCTCTTAGCCTTCCCCGTCATGCACGTGAATAAGGGCAGATTGATAAGAAGTCAGACATGACCTGGAAGGAGGAGGCTCAAGGTGTGTCTCTGAGTGTGCATATCTGAAAGAGAGGCATGGTATTTCCTCCTGCACCCCATGAAATTTGTAAATGGGCCCAGAAACATTCCTTCTTGCAGCTCTGAGGAAAAAGACTTGGGATTTCTTGTGGACAACAGGATGACCATGAGCCAGCAATGTGTCCTTGTGGCCAAGAAGGCCAATGGCATCCTGGGATACATCAAGAAGAGCGTGGCCAGCAGGTCGAGGGAGGTCATCCTGCATGAGGAAGAACTTCTTTACTGTGAGAATGGTAGAGCACTGGAAGAAGCTGCCCAGAGAGGTGCTGGAGTCTACTCTGGAGACATTCAAAACCCGTCTGGACACGTTCCTGTGCAACCTGCTCTAGGTAGACCCTCTCCAGAGGTCCCTTCTAACACCATTTGATTCTATGATTCTATGATGACTAGGGGGGTGATGATTTATCAGGTGGACACAGCATTGCACATTCGTACACCTGAAGCCAGAGTTCACAGCTGTGCCTGGCCCTGGGTATCCCTGCATGACTCAGGGTCTGGCATGTCAGAGGACAGGAGGGACCACCCAACAAACCCCTCCATAAGTAGGTCATGGGCAAGAGCCCACTTGCATGCACATCTCTAGACCACTTTCATCTCCAGGACATGTAGGAGATGAAACTAACATGGTAGAAAGGACTGCAAGGAAGATATTTAGCAATAAAGACCTTTCACCCCTCAACTGCCTGGGGAAAGGAGGAAAATTCTGGATTTAGACAAGAAAATGTGGTGCTCCTTGCAAACTTCAGACCCTTGCATACTTCATCTGACTCCAGCTGCTACAAGTTGGAATTTGCCTTCTCTTAAACTTTAACATTTTGAATGTCCAGTCTTCATATTTCAGTAGATATTATTCATCGACATTTTGCAATAGTGATGATTAGGGTACTTCATTTTGCCTTATTAATCATAAAAGTTCTTATTTATATTTAGAGAGTATCTTAGTGAACTGGCCAGTGCTGCTATGTGAAAAGCCATCACAGCAGAGTTAGGCTTCTTACAGAAGCAAATAGAACCAGAAGCCATGAAGGCAGATCATCTTCTCCAAAATGATATTGTTGGTGTTGTATTTGCAAATGTTGTCTCAGGCAACATCACCTATGCCCCTGAAAGATTATGAAATCAGGCAGAGGTTAGACACCAGGGAAACATGTCCAGCTGTTAAATATCGGCCTGTTGAGGATGACTCATCTTCTAACACTCCCTGCTGAGTGGTCCTCTCTCAGGTCCCATGAGGCTCTGACTAGTAAGCTGAAGTCACGCATTTGCGGTGACATAACAGTTTCAGACCAGAGTTTTGAAAATAAGAGCAAACAACCAGGAGCATAAGATTGTGAGCACAATTTGAAGCCTAATTTATGAGGTCAGTTGCCTTAGGTTTGTAAATTAGATTTTTTTTTAACAGATACAGGGAAACACTTTCAGAGCTTTAATGGGACAACCCAACCAACCAGGTGTGACTTCACAGTTGGTGCTGGATCAACCAGGGGTTAATCTAGAGACATCTCCTGCTCCCTGCAGACCTAATTTTTTTGGAGGAGGACAGGCAGCAGGGTAAAGCTGACCCACCCCATTGCCAGCTGACCCATGTTTTGGATGGAGAGCAGAGGCTGGTGCATAAGTGACCCTCATCTCCCTTCAGCGTTTGCCCGCACCCTCACCTTCAACTGGTGTCCCAGACCCTCTGCTTCCTTACCCCACTCCCTTCAGGTGACCACCTCACACTGCAAGGTCTCAGGAAGGGCTTTTATAATTTCCACCTCCCTATGACACAGTGTCTCTTACTCCCTGTCCCTGCAGCTCTCCCAGGCTACTCCTTGTGCCTGAGAGAAACTACAGAAGGTGTTCAGGCAACTTTTGATGTGCTGCAGGGCAGGGCTCTCCCCCCATGCTTTGACTCAGTCATCTTCTGTCCCCTCTCCTCTACAGCTGCTGGGAGAGGGACTCATAGGACCACGGTGCCTTTCTGAGCAGAACAGACCACGAAAGCTGTGATATGAGGGTTACTCTCCTCTCTCCTGCCAGCCCCTGCGAAGGAAGGTTTTGCTGGTAGAGGAGCCAAGCAGAAAGCCTGGAAGGGTCTGAGCCTTTAGCAGAGGACAAGACTTGGCATAACTGCACCACCACCAAAAGGTGCTGAAGAACAGGAGGTGGCCCATAGACCTGCTTGCCCTGAGCCAGCACGCTGGTGGTGCTGGGCTGGCTGAAGTTTTGGGTGCTTTGGGAGATGGATCATGATGGATGGCTGTGGGAAGGGGCCCCGTGCGTCCCACCAGCTGGTTGGTGCTGAGACGGCACCCGGTGTGTCTCCTGTGGAGCACTGCCATAATACAGAGCCGAAAGATTAAAGAGGATTTCTCCTTTCCCAGCAATGTCAGTGCCTCCACCTCACCTCCTCTCAGGACACGAGACAGTGAATCCAAGGCTGTCCCACTCCCAACTCCTGAGTCAAAGGCATAGGGTGATGCATGCACCAGAAGGGGACTGGGGAGGCAGAAGCTGCCCAGACACACAGGATGTAGTCTTATTAATTTGCCTAATACATTTTTCCATAACATGCACACAGGTTTCTCTTTCATTTGAACTCTCTTCCACACCTTCACCTAGCACACCCCCTCCTGGTTTGCAGGACACTAGCTAGCAGCTCGCAGCCCGCACCTCACCAAGCAGCCTGAGGCTTCTGGGTTCAAATCCCTACTTTCCTCTAAGCAAAATGAGGGGCTGGTTTTTTGCCCACCCTGCCCTCAGGTACCCTAAGCCACTTGCAGCTTTGCCAGCCTGATGCTTTCATGCCCCTTGCCTCATATCTGCCCAGGTCCCCTGCCATCCCACAGAGACCAGTTCCAACCAGCATCCAGGGAGTCTTCTCCTGCCCCAGCCCGACCACGGCAGCTGAGCTGCCTCCTGTCACTCAAACACTTGAGCTCTGAGCTACTCATTTGTGGCAGGGTCCTTCTAATTATCTCCACCTCCTCCTCGGCAGCCGGTAGGGTAGTTCCAGGCGTGCACTTCAGAAACTCCATCTGGGGCACGTCTCTCCCGCGTCTGCTGGGACAACAGGGCAGTCACATACACTGAAGCAGCTATGTTACTGCTGCTGATGAGCTTCACGTAGCTTTCCATCCCAGGGTGCTGCACGCAGGATTATTCACAGCCTCCACAACTCCCACGGACTCTCTCCCGGTGTCACGCTGCCCACTGTACGGGCGCTGCCAGGGACAGAATATCCTCGTGTTTTTATCCCAGGAGGCAAATGGTTTCTCAGCTGTGTGTGCTGGAGCTTATTTCCTTGCTGCTGAGAGCTGAGCACAGTGTGATGTTTATTTCTTTGTGCCCAAAGCTTGTCTCACCTTTCTCACGGGGTATGGGAAGGGAAGGCTTGTGTCCGGAGAGCAGAGTGTCCGCACGCCCCGTGTGGACCTCACTCCTGCCTGCCCCTCACTCCTGGGGACACTGGGACCGTGGGAGGGAACGTGACTCCCACCAGTTTGGGCTGGGCATGTCAGCAACAGCATGCTCTCTCTCTTGTACTTTCCTCTGCTGTGGTTCCCCGGCCTTTGAGGTTGTTTCCACAGCGTGGAGTCCCTCTGGGGATGGTGGAGATGCCCCAGGGATCAGACCTCGCTGCAGACCATCCCTCGGAGGGGAAAGCTCTGGTGTGTAGCAAAATGAACAGAGCAAACATGTGAGACAGAGAGAGGAAAAGATTCAGAAAACTTAAATCTGAAAAGGAAAATTATCTCCTTGTCTAACTTTTTGTACGGCTCGAGCTAAGGGACTCCTTGCAGAAATTCCCCCAGCTCCGCTGCCCTGCCCTGCTCCCTGGAGCAGGAGGGATGGATGAAAGTGCTTCAGAAATATGAGAAGGCTAGAATGGCAGGGCTGAGGGACACCAGCTGTGAAAAACGGCCTCATGGACGTGAGCTACGTGGGTTTCTGCTGCAAGCGGAGGAGTGCTGCGGGGCAGTGTGGGCACCCCTGGGCTGGGGCGCTCCTCAGGGCTCTCTCTCACCTCTGCCAGTGGCCACGGGAAGGGCTACGTCAGAAGGACGCAGGACCTGGCTACTGCATCTGGTCTATCCCACGCCCCCAGCGTGGCGGTAGCCACCCTAAGAGCCACATCCCTGCCTATGCCTTCATCATCTGCCACACACAGTGTCTTCGCACCTTTGCAATCCCGGCCCCCTGCTCCACTCTCCTCCTTCTCCTGCACAGACCAACAAGTCTCAGGCTTCGCCCCCTTCCCTCACAGGCTGCCGCTTGGGGCCCTGATGGTTTTTGATGCTCTCCTGGCAGCGGGAGAGTCCTGCATGTGTGTGCTGCTGGGTGAGTCACCCCGGGAGCACCCATGGGCACTGAGGTGGTGGTATTCCCCTGCCTGTGATCACCCACCATGGCCCCTGGCCCTCCTCGGGCACCGTGAGCCCACATAAAGGCAGGGAAAGGAAGGTGACTTCTCGGAGGGAGGCTGCTTCCATTTTGCACCCCTTTGACAACTTTCTTGGAAAAGTCTGTCTCAGGCTGATGTTTTCTTATGCACAAGAGCAGTGCAGAAATGAGCTGGCAGTGTGGAAAATTTACTTTAAAAACCACTTTCAGACTTCACCTGAATGCAGGAAAAGCTCTTTTACTGTTGCATTTTCAGGTGCTTTTCTATACTCTGGTGAGTCTAAGCTAGTTTTATTTTCAGCCCTTCTAGCTTGGGGATTTCCTGAGATCTTAAATGAGGAAGATGTCTGGAGCCAGATCCTAAAAAGGACATAGGAACTTAAGTCCAGCACCTGATCAGCCCTTGATCATGTCTAAAGGCTCTCTTTTTTATTTTTTCTTTATGCCTATACTTCCTTAGAAACTGAAGGAAAAGTAGAACTAAGGAAAAATACTGTCATGGAAAATGTCTGTACAATCATGCTGATTTTTGCAACACCCGGGGCAGTGCTGCATCACACAGCAGACCTTGCACAAAAGAGGAAGAGTTCCTGTGGTGAGTTCTTTCTCCACTTCATTTAACCCATACACTGCTGTTTGTTTTGATGTCCTTTGATTCAGCTTGCATCATGAGAACTCTCACTTTCCCCTTCTACTCTGAGACGTCCAAGGTGCGACCTTGGCTGCTCAATCCCTTTTCCCAACCCCTGTAGGTTCCTGCTTACCCTGAAACCCTTACTTGGCCTCTAACTCATCCCATTAGGGATGGAGCCTTTCCATACCTTCTTCTTTCTCCTAGCAGCTTCTGCATCTTCTGCTTGGTGGAGGTTTGGATAATGTATAGCCCACAAGCTTGTCCATGCTTACACCTGGACAAGGAATTGCCCTGCCAGCCCACAGCCCATTCCCTGCTGCCCTGGCTAAATAGGGTTCTGTGTTTTTTCTCTCCCTTGTGGTCTGTATGCATCTGTCGTGCAACCAAATAGAGACCTCTTGGATGTGTGACAGCTGCCCATCCATACACCTGGGAGATGTGGGAAAGCATGCCATGGTCACGTGGCAGGCACAAGTTCTGGTTCTGCATCAGGAAGGGACATCAAACACTGGCCCTGCAGCTTGGTGCATCAAGTCCATGAGGGAAATAACTGTGGCCTCCAAAATTGTCATTGTAACCTCCAAAATTGTCATTGTAACCCCCTCTCTAATAATATTTGGTGAGTGCTACCACAGTGCAAATTTGACCTCAAGGAATTTACAACAGATTTCTAAAACTGCCCTGTTAGCACTTCTTTGTGATCGCTTCAACAAATAGATTTTTACTCAGATTCAAATTGTGTTCTCTCCCGTTCCTGAAGTCAAGAAAGCTTTCCATCACCTCCCCTGATGCCATTCTTTCCTGCTCGTTGTCAACGCTACAACCCCAGGGGAGGGGACATTCCCTGTTATCTCTGTACTAGCTGATTTCATGTCTTTCACTGGAAGACCAAGATGCTCCTCCACCTGGGGTGCCTGCATTTATGTAGGATCCTCTTGACTTCCTGTTTTTTTTTTTTGTTTTTTATTTCTGACATCAACGTATTTCTTAGCGGAAACAGGCACAATTCTCTCATTTACTGTAATGTTTCCTTAATTACTGTCTTTATCAGCATGACTATTTCCTTTTCCTTGATGCACATTCTCCTGCCCTCTAGATTTCATGTATCTCCTACTCTATCTTACTTTTCTCTTCCTGTCTAGTAAGATGAGACACAGCAAGCAAAGTTTTTTCAACTGTTGAAACTTGGAGCTGAGTGGGAAGTTGCTCGGACGATGGGTTGTAGGCTGCAAGAACAATTCCCAGCCCAGATCTAAGTTTCAAAGGTTTCTTTTGTATCAACTAGGGTCAGCTGGGCCAGATCCACCCCCCAAAATCAGTCTTTCAACTACATGGATTTCATGCTGTGAATATCTTCCTAAGGTCCTGTATGCCCAAATTGTCCTTATAGCACAAAATCTTGAAACTAAAGTTTGTTCTCACTGTGCAGCCAGGACTTTGCACTCCTTCTCTGTGAAAAACTCCACTGGACATCACCTAAAACTTCTTCACTTTAAGCATCTTCCATAGCCTATATCTGTAGCTGCGCTGACCTATTCCTGCATGAATTGCTCACAGTCATTAGGTCTAACAAGGAAAAACCCACAGGATTCCACTGCGCCCAGATAATCTTTGTCGTTTCAAATCTTCACTTGGTGTCATTTCTCATGATACCTGAATGACTGAAGAAATCAGTGGCCATAGCAAGACCTGGTACTCCCCACTGGATCCTTGGTCCATAGGAGGAGGACAGCTGGGAAAGGCACGTCTGCATCTCGGGTTAAGGGGCTCCAGCATTGTTCTCAGCTCTGGGTGGCTAACACCAAATCTGTACAAAAGAGTGACTACAAAAAAGAGAGAGTTACTACTTATATCAAAACATGGCCACTTGCTGAAGAAAAAAGTGAAGAAATATTACCTATTTAAGGAATCGGGATAGTAGGGCTCTCTCCCAGAAACAGAATATAAGCTTGGGCAAGCAATGTAAGGTCTCATGTTCAGAAAATCTGTTGTTTCTCAACTCTTACTTTGGCAAAATTAAATTTTTGCAGTTATTTTGAGATCTCTAAACAGGAGCTCTGACTGAACAGCAAAATATTATTACTCATAAGCCTTTTCTGCTAGGAAAAACTGGAACTAAGCTGTGGATACTGGTACCCAGTGGGTATTCCGAAGGGAGGAGAAAGTAAGTGGCTGCTTCACAGTGTCAAAATTTCATTTTCCTTTAGCTAAGTACAAACCAAATTATCTCATAATGCCCCTGTTTTGTTTCCAAAACCTCTTGACTTTGCTTGAACCTAAAACACCCTGAGAACAGCTTTTCTTGCTGCTTTTCACTTCTGCTTTCAGTGGTAACTGGAAACCAGAAGCTCCAGCACATGAAAATGGTGATGACGAGAGAAAGAGAACTTTGAACTACCCGTGGGGAAAAAAAAACAAAGCTAAACCTTCCCAGGTTGGCCTGAACTTTCTGTGGAGCTTAAAGGCAGGAGGGTGATGCCACTGCAGTTCTGGGGGCTGCTCATCCAGGAGCAGTGATTAAATCGAGTCGCTGACATTGGCTACAAATGGCTAAAACACAGCTTTGGAGCTTGTGGAAATTTCCCGTTCCATGTTTTCCAGGTACACAGGCCCTTCAGGGAGTAATTCCCAGGGAAATCCCTCCACCAGGATATTGCTTTGGCTGTGGAGAGGGGGATATTTGATCCCAAGCCCCTTGTGCTGGCAGAAAACTGCCTTCTAGCTCAGCCTGAGGCCTGTCAGGGTAAGCAGGGGTTTGTGAGAGGTTTCCACTGGTAGGAGAAGCAGACGGTGTAATCCCAACCTTCCACCAGACAACCTCTGTGATGAAGGGGAGTGCCCAGCAGCACCCCTGGCCCCAGCAGGAGCCCAGCCAGTGAATGAATTTTTGATAGATCAGCTCCTGTCTTTCAAGGGAGCCCTCCATATGTGCCCCAAGGGCTTTGACCTCCATCTCCTCAATGCTCCCCCCATGACAGCCCCTCGGCTCCTCTCCCGCACCCAGCCCTGTGATGCCCAGGGTTGCTCCTGCCTTTCCATTCCTATCACCAGCCTAAGTGGTAGGACACAATGTGGTTTCATCCTCTTTCCATACTATCACCCTAGAAACACTAGAAATGTGCTTTAAATGGCTTCTGTGATGTTGCAGGATTTACACTTAACCACATCCCAGTTAGATGCTTGGTGGGTGCTAACACGCTTGGACTGCCAAGAGAAAAGAGAAACATCACCAGAAAAACCCATAAAATTCTCTCAAACCATCCTCCAGCATGCTTTCTGCAAGACACCTGGCTTATGAACAGTGACAGAGGGCAGGGCACGTGTGTGGTTTGGGTTTCCTCCTCTGGGGAAAACCAGAGGAACTCTTGGGGCTGTCATCTGCGAGCACCAGCCTTACCCGAAGCTGTGCTGGTACCAACCTGGCAGTAACAGGACATGCCAGGCCTGGCAGGGTGGATGCTCCACCAATGCAACCCTCCCAGGGTGATGGAGGACTGTGTCCTGCCTGCTGAGCCTCGTGAGGGTGGAGCAGGGTTTGCAGAGCAAAACATCTTCTCTGCTGTCATCTAGGCTGTCATCTAGACTGTCATCTGGCTTCTTCTTTCTATCTGTCTCTCAGGATCCAAGTTAATCCAAACCCTCACTGTGTGATGTAAGGTAAATAAAAAAGACATGGCATTTAGAGGGTGGTACGGGAATGTGAAGTCCATGGCAAAATGTTTTTACCTTTGGTTTCACCCTGGCACTGGGAGGACTCATTTTCACACCACAGAGAGGCCACCAGACCCTGACCATGCTGGCATTCATCCTTGACTCCCAGGAGGAGAAGACCTGCCCTTAGCAAGGTGTGTTCTTTCCTGAGTCATTGGGGAAATGTGGTGCACAGGCACATGTAAAGACTGTCAAAATGTGTCCCCGAAAGCCCATGAAGATGGTGTTGAAGATGACATGCTATGGGGACTGGTGGAGCAATGCCCCAACAGGTACTACTGTCCCTGCTATGAGGTAGAGGGATGCTGTCATTTTTGGGGTGCCATCTCTGCTCCCGTAACAGAGCACAACAAGCAGCAGCAGAGCAGAGAGCAAACAGAAACACACAAAAAGCAGGTGTTATTGGCCCTGGAAAATTCAGTAATACTCCAAAGTAATTTCGATTATTATCCATTTTGTGACTTTACAATTTTGTGTAACAGGCCAGAAAACATCAACAATTTGCTCAATCCCCTTTTCAAATTCACCTGGAACTGAAACTCCATGCAGGTTCCCTGACAACAAAGAATCATAGGGGTCATTTACACAGAAAAACAAGTTAATCGTGTTTGCAGCATACAATAAGGAGATATGCCTCCCACAGCTTCTCCAGGCAGTAGCTTAACTCCCAGAATGGCAAGCAACTTCCTTGCAAAATACTTCTATTCTATATAAAGAATAATTTAATATTTCTTGATCTCTTCTTTTTTTAATCTCCCCCCCCCAACTTTTTGCATAGAATTAAATAAACCCTAAGCCTGAGTGCAGGATGGAGACACGCCGGGGCAGTGCTGTGGGGCTGGATGATGGCAAGAGGGCAACATGCTGCAGCCTGGGCGAGAGCCCAAACACTTTTATCTCTGACTGATGTGGCAGATGCTGCCCTGGGCACCCTCGTTGTGCTCCATGGACCCAGCTCAGGGTGCTCGGCCATGCTCTGGAGCTGCAGTGGGTGCCATGGGATGTGATCGTTTGCGTTGCTGCTTTGGCAGGCAGAGGCCCTCCAGCTGCACGACTGCCCTGTATCTCTAGCCTGGCACGACAGATTCTTGCCTTGAAACAAACCTAAGTCTAGTATAATGTGGCTTTTTGCTTCTCCAAGAGGGAAAGCGAGGTGATGGCTGGAGCTGCGGAGGTTCACCAGCAGCCCAAGGTGTAGTTTCTTCCCCATAGGGTTACGTGTAGGTGGGGTGGGTTAGACCATGTAGAGGAGCACTAACACAGTATTTAATCTCTTGCCTGCTCTCTCTGAGTGACGTTTTTGCAGATCAAGTGGAGGCCTGGAGCAGTGCTACCCAAGTTAACCTCCTTCCTCCTAGGGCCGAGAGCGGTTTTGGGGAGTTCAAGCCTGAAGAACATCCCTTTCCTGCCTGTGGACACCCGAAGAAAACGCCAGCTCCGTTTGAAAACTTCTGTCGCCATCTAGTGATGTCCCTGAGAGAGCCACATCTGCGGGATGGATGGGACTCAAATCGAGATAGGGCAAAAAGAAAGAGTGGGTGGAAGCTGAAAGCCCCTTCGGTGGGCTGGCAGGGTTTCCTTGCATTGCACCAAGAAAACCCTGAAACCCTGGGAATGCCATGTGTCCAAAATGTGGCTGAGCCTCCTCACCTGACTGGGAGGGCACTGGGGTTACGTGCTACCAGTGGGTCCAGTGCCTGGCCCCTGCAGGCAGTGGGTGCCACCCCGTCACTCTTCGCTCTGCCCACAGCCACCAGCTGCCCTATGGGCTCAGCAGCCATCATTCACCTACAGAGGGAAAGGATTTCAGCAATGCTCAGTTTAAATCCCCAGGCACAGTGTGAACTCCCTTCAGCTTCACAGGTTAAGGTAGGAATACAAATAATTTGCTAATCCTCGTCACTTGGTGTTACCAGCATTTTATAGCCAGTCCAGCTATGACATAAACCTTTAAAGTCACCAGATGCAATGAATGTGATGCAGAGAAGAAACATAAACCATAGAGCATGTAAATATCCTCCATGCAAAAATAAACTTGTGAAGCTGTTCATTAGGAGACGGCACACACTTGTCAGATCACTGTGATGTACATTTAATCCACTGGAGCTGAATTTTCTGAAACAGAAAACTCTTAAGAGGTGATCTGAGATATTTGTGCAGTAGGAGCAGGAGGATCCGAACTCGCAAGACATAAAAATAAAATACATACACAAAATAGTTAAATAGCAGCAGTGCTAGCTCACTGGCTCTGTTCTTCCATGCCACATGTTGCCACCTCGCCTGGTGTGGCTTGCTCAGGTGGAGTCATGCAGGTGTGACCCTGCTGCAAAGCTGGACCAAGGAGCTCTTTGTCCCAGGCACTCGTTCCCATTCCCTCTCACTCCTGCTTGGGACTAGATCTGACTTTAAAAAGATCTCACAATAAAATTGTATAAATTTGGGAGTGAGCAGGCAGGGATGGGGAACCGGAGAGCTTTCTGCTGAGCTGCTGGTGAACCTCTGATCTTGATGCTGCAGTCTGAGTGAGCACCCTGACAGCAGTGGCTTGCTTTCCTTTCAATTTTAAAGCCAAATTCTACTTTCTTTTAATTTGACTCTTTTTCTGTTCCAGCTTTTTTCTCCTTCTTCTTCCCCATGGGGTTCCCAAGTGCAGCTGTGGTCACCCTCTCATGCTGGCTGGCACCAAGAGGTCTCCAGGCACACTGGGCACATCCACACCTCTGATTCACCACCATGCTTTGCAAATGCCACCGGCTCTTTCCTCTCTCTGTGCCCCTGCTGACACGTAGCATTTCTACTTCTCCCTTCGGTTCTTGGTCTCACTTTCATTCAAATGACTTTTCCCCGTTAATAACATCACCCAGAACTTCACCAGGCGTGACCCAACCCTGGGTTGGTTCCCGGGTTGGTTTCCTCTCTGCACGGCACAGGAGGAAGCAGATATCCTCTCTTGCAGGCTGAGATCAGACCTGACACATCACATTTCTGGTGCCTGGGGCCCTCAGGACAGCACAGGCTTCACATCAGTGGCCAGGGTGGTCTGGCTGAGGAGTTTGGGCTGGCCTTTCTGCTGTGCTTTGGACTGACCTGCTTTTGCCTGCTTTCCAGCTCTCCAGGCTGCATCCAGCCTGTTTGCCAGTGTCTCCGTCCTCTCCCCTGCACTCCCCTCCTCGGGGGGTTCCCACCTCCTCCGACCTTACATCCTGCCCAGAATCCTGTGGTTTCTGCTCTGCAGAAACCTCCTTCTCCACGGTCACTGTCCCGGGCACAGCTCTCCTTGTCATATGCTTTGCAGCCACCTCATATTACCCAAGGATTTTGTGATTTTACCAGTGGTATTTCCCTGATCCCTGGCTGCCTCCCAGATTCTGGTGACAATAGTTGGAAGTGCACAGGGATGAACCTAATCAGCATATACCCATAAAACCAACCAAGGAAGAGAGGTTATATATTTGCTAGGATTGCTTAATGACTGTTTTAAAGAAAACTCTGTGGTTTTCTAAGAAGGGGCAAGGTAGGTAAAGGAAAGCAATGAATGACGCATTTTAAATGCTGGGAGGGGAAGAAATACAAAATACAATCAACATTTAATTTAATGGCTGAAGCTCTGAGGGTTTTTACTTGCACTTTACCCCAGAGCTGAAGCCGTTGCTCTTTCCTAATAGTATCAGCACTGGAAAGAACATTTATGGAATTACATTTTATAACCAAACGGGAAGTAATGGGGTTTTTTTCTTGCCTTGGGAGAATTCACAAACTTTATGATGAGGCTTTCTTGGACTTTCCGGTGAGGTCATTTGTGGTGGAAGGCAAGGGACAAAAACATAAAAGCTGGGAATAAAATAAACAAACTGAGGAAAGTAACCTTTGAAAACAAGGAAAGATATGAAGAGAGAAAGAATTGGGAAAAAAAAAAAAGGGTTTATTCACCATTACCAGAGATGAACTGATTTTATTTATTTTTTAATCTTGGTCACAATGCTAAAACAAGGTCTTTGGGATTGTTCTTTGTTTGTGTCATCACTTTGAAGTAATATTTTAGAAAATGAGTTTATGGCTAGAAAATGCCCAATACGTCCAGGGGATTTCCACTGCAATTCAAGCCAGCAGTGCAGAAGGGTTGTAAGAAGATAGCTTCAGCCCAAAAATCCACCACCCATTTACCACCAAAGTCTTTTTCTGAAATCTCTCAAACATAAGTGTTGATCATCACTGTTTTGCCCAAAGAGATCAAAAGCTTGGACACAGTATATTCAATCTGAAATACACAGGGAAAACCCCTGCAGACCAAAAATTATTCAGGATCCCTCCTCCAGCATTTGGTAAATAACCTCAAGATATGGGAAAATATCCTTCCCCCACCAATTAGCTATTTCTGGAGAACTGTGCTCAGAAAAAATTAATTTTCCAAGTCCTTCTTGTTTATTGATTCAGTTCATGTTGGCAAGGAGACAACTAGGCTGACCCTGGCTATTCCCCTCCTGGCCAGGAGGGGAATTATTCCCTCTGCTTGCAGAAGACCAGAGCTGTGCAGGCATCTCACGGGGTTGCACTATCTTCTTGTGCTGTGATATAACTGGTTATTTACAGCTCGTGAACCAGGAGAGGATGGAAAGGCAAAAAAAATAGCATAGGAAGTCAGTCTGACTTCTCTCACTCATGGTCCATACTGTGGTTTCTGCTCTGCACCCATCCTGTTGGGTCATGGGTGCATGGGCCATGGGCCATGACCTGCAGCGTGGGCTACCAGCCTTGCATATTGGGGGCCAGGAGGGTGGGCAGCACCCAGGGACTCTTCCTGGGGGCCCACCAGTGCAGTCAAGCAGCTCTTTGCAGGCAGAGGACACAAGGAATAATGTTGCATCATTTGGGACTTTTGAGTTTTCAAAGACTTCTCCAGTGTTCAGTAAGGAGAGGGTTTCAAACACAGCCCTTGTTCTCACTCTCAAAATTCATTATGAAGGAAAAGTAATGTATGGCAGGTTGTGAGCAAACACAAAGACCTGCAAACTCCTATAAACGGATTTTGCTGAATGAATTAGTGTTCTGTAATGAATGCATGCCAGTAAGGACAAATTAAATTGATACCTGTACTTATGGATCAGATGGAAAGATAATATGCCCAGAAAGAAGAACTTATCCCATCTGGTCATTATTATCATTATCCAGCCGTGTAAACCCCACCTCGCTGGCACAGCCACATACAGCCTGCATGTACAGCCATATGCTCCTAACCTGTTGACACATTAAAGAGGAACTATGGATTTCCCAGAAGCTCATATCACTTCCTTGACAACGGTGCAAGGATTTTAATATACACGCAACATATCCTGCTATCTCCCCCCTTCATCTGCAGGAAGGATCATGAAGGCTGAGCAGAGCTGTTTTCTGCAACCAGCTTTGCTTGTGTTGGCAAAGGGTTTCTGTTCCAGGTGAAGAGAAGTCCATCCAGTAAGGAAAAGATAGGCTGCCTTCTCTCAAAAAACTGTCTTAGTTTATAAAAAAAAAATGGGCAGGCAGTTCCTCCCTGCCTGGCTATAATGCAAGTTAAAATCTGTCCTTTGGCTGCTCTGCTTTGTATACACCACCGTCCTTATTAAATAACATTTGACTGTAAAAGATCTGGAAAATCAAATAGAGTTTACAACTAGTTGATGGAGATAGAGGAAACTACATAAAGATAAGTGTTTTCATGTTTCAATAGCAACAACAAGCCCTATAAAAATAAGCATCAGTACACAACGCCGTTTCCTTGAAGTATGAACTGCTGGTCCTGTCTTCTACAAGTCTGGAACTCATGGCTCAATAAAAGTCATGCACACACCACTTATTTACCACTGGTCTCTTAGGAAAAGCTTTAGCTTGCAGCGTTTTCCAATGAGGACTCCTTAGTCACTTACAGTTTTCTGGATTTTTTCAGTATTAGCACTTTTTGTAACTATGTTGGTTTAAGGGCCAGTGTGCCTCTAAGTCACTAACAGCTGATTTTAGAAGCAGCTCTTAAATCCATGTAAGCTTTTACAAACTTTACCTTGCTGAATCCTTCAAACTGACATTTCCTGAGGTTTGGGAGAAAGTGGTCATTTTTTTCATAATTTGAGCAGAAAACGGTTTACTTCTCTTTAGGACCAAGTGAAAACCATACGTTTCCCATTAAGATTGTTGTTTGGGCTTGAGGTGGGGGCCAAGCTGGCACTGGGAGGGCGGAAGGCTCTCTGGTGGTTTTTATGCTGGATCTTGACATTTTCTGCATAGGTGAGTTCACCATCCGGACAATCTGGTTTTGGGAATTGGTTTTGTGAGGCTGCTTGTGCATCACTTCTGTATACATGCATTTGCCAAACTAGATGCTGCTGAACCCTTACAAATCTCTAACTCAATTTATTTTGGAGTTAAAATAAAGCTCCGTGTCTGCTGATCTAATATATCTAATATATCAGCAAAAAAACCTTTCCATCTGCTGTGGCTATAGAGTGAAAGTTCTCAGATAGGGAAATGAGTTATTATATTTAAAGACCATCCCCTAAAAGACTTTACGTAACTTTCCTTCCTCTTTAAGTAACAGTACTTCTCTACATTTTAGCAACACTAAAGCTTGCAAATTACCCCAAATTCTGCAAGAACTTGGTTTTTTAGAGTCCCTAACTCTGGGAGTCAGCAAATATTTATGAAAATTTTGCTCTTCCTTAAAAATAGCCTAGTCCCAATGCCTGCAAGGTGTGCCCACTGCTGTGAATCCTGTGTGTTTTAATAATCCCATCATCCCCATATTTGTATTAGGAAACTCTGTGGTCTCTAAGATAGTTTTAGATGCTGGAGGGAGGCCCGACTCCTAGTTTTGCAGTATCTCAGCACTGGCCAGGCTGATTTCTCCATTGCCAGCACCCCACGTACACCTGCATTTTTGGAATGCCACCATATTAGTGTTGTCCTCCTCTTCTTGGGGATTTCTGAACATCTCTCCACTCTTACCTGGACACCCCTTCTCTGTCACTTTTCCAAGCAGTGGTCTTGGAAGGCAGGAGAGCCTTTCCCCTCTGACTCTCAACTTTGTCCAGGGGGTCTCTTTCTTTCTGGGGTGAGTTTGGGAAGGGGGACAGCATGCGGCTCCCAGCAATGGTGCTGGGCTGTGGCTGTCAGAGCAGCCCCGGAGGCAGTTCGTGTTGTGGGATGTGTAGTACTAATAAAGAAATTAGGGGGGTGGGAGTGGGTTGTTCCGTTATGCCAGGGATATTTTCCATCCTCTGGAGTGACCAGGGCATCGAGCCGTGGTCATGGCTGACCAGCTGCAGAGGTTGGTCACAGAATCATGGCTCATGGAATCACAGAATCACAAAGGGACCTCTAGAGATCATCTGGTCCAACTCCCCTGCCAAAGCAGGGTTGCCCAGAGCACATCACTCAGGACGGCATCCAGGTGGGTCTTGAAGATCTCCAGAGAAGGGGACTCCACGACCTCCCTGGGCAGCCTGTTCCGGGGCTCTGTCACCCTCACTGGAAAGAAGTTTTTCCTTGTATTTGAATGGAACTTCCCATTTTCCATCTTGTGCCCATTGCCCCTCGTCGAATTGCTGGAAACCACTGAAAAGAGTCTGGCTCCATCACCCTGCAACCCACCCTTTAGATACTTGTAAACCTAGATAAGGCCTCCCCTCAGTCATCTCTTCTCCAGCCTAAAGATCTCCAGCTCCTTGAGCCTTTCCTGGTCAGGGAGATGCTCCAATCCCTTCATCATTTTAGTTGCCCTACCCTGGACTCTCTCCAATAGTTCCCTGTCTCTCTTGAATTGGGGAGCCCAGAACTGGACGCAAACGGTCCTGGCACACAAAAGGGGGCTGCAAACTCTGCAGCAGCCCGGCCAACCTCCCTCCACACAGCCCCCCCCCCCCGCTCCCCCCGGGTCCCCTCGGTCCCCCCCCTTTCGGCCGCGTCCCCGCGCTGCCCGCCGGGCGGTCGGCAGGTGGCAGCGCATCCTCTGCCTTCGAGAGACGCTGGGCCCGCACCGCCCCGCCTCCGCTCCCGCAAACCAGCCCCAGTCCCGCTGGGGAGGGGGGGGGGGATGCGGGGGGAGATGCTCTCCTGCCCTACCGAGCTGAGGTGGCCGGGAGGATGGCTTGGCTCCGGCTGGTCTTCTTCTACGTGAGAGCAGAGGGGCCGGGCAGGGAGGAGAGGCACCGAAAATACCGGGCTGGGGAAACGGAGGGGTGTTTAACGGGCTGTCCGAAACGGGGCGAGAGATAACGATGATCAGAGGGATGGAGCACCTCTCCTGTGAAGACAGGCTGGAGGGTTGTTCAGCCTGGAGAAAAGAAGGCTCCGGTTGAGACCTCATTGAAGCCTTCCAATGTCTGAAGGGAGCTACAGGAGTGCGGGGACAGGACAAGGGACAACGGTTTTAAATTGGAAAAGGGGAGATTTAGATTAGATACCAGAAAGAAATTCTTT
>BJBW01010563.1:0-21867 GCA_004320125.1 Scolopax mira | reverse complement strand
CTGAAGGTGTTCAAAAGACGGCTTGATATGGTGCTGGGGAACATGGTTTAGTGATGGCTTTTTGTCAGAGTTGGGTTGGTGGTTGGACTAGATGATCTTGAAGGTCCCTTCCAGCCTAGATGATTCTATGATTCTAATT
Source organism: Scolopax mira (assembly GCA_004320125.1). NCBI lineage: Eukaryota > Metazoa > Chordata > Aves > Charadriiformes > Scolopacidae > Scolopax > Scolopax mira. The sequence continues at coordinate 21,728 of BJBW01010563.1, read as the reverse complement.
GTTATTAAAGTGTATGGAAATGGCTACCATGGACTTCAGGGGTAAGTGCATAAAAACTTTTATTTGGAATTTATTCGTCAGAATTCTTTTTACAGAGTTTGGGTGCTCTATTGTAATGCGGTCCTTTCAAGGTTTCAGTCTAAAACTGGTATGACAAAACCAAACCAAAAATTCTATAGAAAGTATAGAATGGTTTAATTGCAAAAAGTTGGCATAACAATCTTTAAACATTCACCTATCCTGACACCATCTTCTGGAATGTGTCAGGCAATGGTTCCATAAGGTAGCCTTTCTGGAGTGGCAGAGGAGTACTATTCATTTCTCCACCTTCTCTTTTTTTTTTTTCCCAAACCATAATATCAGAGATTTCTCCAATTTTATTTTAGAAATGTCTAACTATTATAGCTAAATTGACTTCTTCCATTTCTATTGTAAAGCAGTTCTTGTTACTTCTTTTACTGAGAACTGCAGGTCAGGATCCTCACCCAGTATATCATCTTTGGCTAAAAACATTTTCTCATTCTATATAAAGGATTCTCTTAAGACCTGGAGCCTGAGTGACAGATCTAAGAGACAGCCTGTCCTGTCCATTCACAAAGATAAAACTCTCACTACCTTGCATCCCAACATCTGAAAGGATTTTTTTTTTCATTCCAGATTAGAAAAGACAGTCCTCCCTAATAATAACCATAGAGATGCTGCTACAAAGATTTTGTTTCTACTCTGTCAAATTGTAACGATTATCCATCTCTTCTTTTTTTTTTTGTTTCTGTCTACCCCTTCTGAACTGTATTAAATATATTTCCCTTCTCTGTATTTAAGACATTCTTTGTAGCTAAGGCCATTAATTTTGCCTTGACTGGACAACAATTATATTCTCCATCACCAAACTGTGAAAACTTTCAGGAAAACACCTCTGTGCTTGACACGTCCCTTTATCACTTGGGAGCAACTACTTGTGCACAACTGTATATGTCTTTAGCAATTATTAAATTGCCTGTGAAAAAAAGTTGGGCAACAGATAGGGTTGGGTAGGAGGACTGGGTGCCATATTGATGGTTTTTTGTTTATCAATATCAAAATCAATATCAATATCAAAATATTGATGATATTTTTTTTTACTTATCTGATGTTTCATTTTTCCCATTTAGAATACTGATTCTTTGCAGAAGAGACTGCTTGTTATTTTTGTTATTAACTTCTAATACAGTGACATGCTAGCCCATGTGCAAGACTGATGCTAATATAGATAATGACAATAACAACATCAGCAACTTACTCTCAGAAATGATTGTGCACAGAATACTTTTATGACGAGAGAATTGCAAAAAATGAACTTTTTGCAACATATGCACCACAAAGTTAGTTAAGATTCTGGTTCAGTGCAATGTTGCCTACAGTCATTTTATGAAAAAATTACCATTTAACTTTCTGCCATTTACATTAATGCAATGAAACTGTCTTAGAGACCACTTTGCCAAACTGGACATCCATAAGCCCATGGGCCCAGTTGGGGTGCACCCACAAGTGCTGAGAACTAGCAGATGTTATTGCTGGGCCACTCTCTATAAATCTTCAAAAGGTCATGGCAAACCGGACAAGTACCTGAGGACTGGAGGAAGGCAAATATCACTCCAGTCTTTAAAAAGGGCAAGATGGAGGACCCAGGAAACTACATCCCAGTTAATCTCACCTCTGTCCCTGGGAAGGTAATAGAGTGATTCGTTCTGGATGTCATCTCCAAACACTTTGAAGAATACAGTTATTTGAAGTCGTCAACTTGGATTTACCAAGGGTAAATTGTGCTTCACCACTCTGATAGCCTTCTGTGATGTTTTAACTAGATGGCTAGATGAGGGGAGAGCAGCAGATGTCTTCTGCCTTGACTTCAGCAAGGCTTTTGACACTGTCTCCCCTAACATCCTCATTAGGAAACTGAGGAAGTGTGGGCTAGACAAGGGGGCAGTGAGGTCGATTGAGAGCTGGTTGTGTAACAGAACTCAGGGGGCTGTAATTAATGGAGCAGGGTTGAGTTGGAGGCCTGTAACCAGTGGTGTCCCCCAGGGGTCAATGCGTGGTCCAGTGTTGTTCAACATATTCATCAATGACCTGGATGAGGGGACAGAGTGTACCCCCAGCAAATTCAGTGATGATACCAGTGATTCTGTGAAACCAGTATGAGTTATGTGCAGTCTTCAGGCATTCTCTTCTGAATCTTCTTGTGTACAGTAACGACACTGCCAGCAGTCATTCATGCTGTGACTGAATGAAGAGCTGGAGAGCATTTATTCTACAAAGCAAATGAGAGCAAAGCATACACAGCTCCAGAGATTCAATATGACACAAGGAGCAGACAAAGAACTCTTTTAGCATATCCTGGAATTATTTCAGATGATTCTAAAGAAATGTGAAATGTGTCAATTGTCACACAGCAAGGCATTACAGTGAAGTGCTTTTTTACAGTACATTACCATTTTTACTTATTTTACAGAATCACAGTCACAGAATCACAGAATCTTCATGGTTGGAAGGAACCTTTGAGATCTTTGGGTCCAACCACCAAAAAAAACCCCACCAAACAACAAAAAAAATAAATCCCACAACAAACAAACAAACGTAAAAAACCAAACATAAACCACAAACAGACACAAACCAACAATCTCGGACCCTGAAGATGAAGGAATAAGAATAAGGGAAATCTGTCATCTTAGGCTGCTTTCTGCAATTGTTAAACCCAGGACATGAAGAAGGCATTAGATTCATGAGGTGGACTGAAAGCATATCAATTTCATAAATACGTGGTAACTTAAATACTGAGGTCCTTGAGGTAGGCAAAGATTTAGAAATATAAGCAACATCTAACTTCTAGAAATACAAAGAGCATTTTACTACCTAGAATTCCCTCTGAATGTGAGTAAAATTCTAATTTTAAAATGTTAATTTTAGCCAGAAAGAAGCTACATCTATTTTATGCCTAACTTATGTTAAAGAATGTAAGTAGTGAGATAAACAGACCATTTAAGGATTAGATTTTTCTTTCTGTGAGAATTACAATATATATTTTTTCCCCTTCTCGCAGTACAATGAGGAAAGTGAAACTTAAATCAAGGTATGAGAGGACTTCCAAAACCCATTTTCTTACAGTGTCATAGGACTCCATTGCTTAGTATAAGGTTTCTCTGGAGCAATTCCCCTGTAGTCTTTAAAGGCAAGCTATAAAAAAGCATTTAAATATCTATACTATGTTTTAAGCAGAATGGAGAGACCAAAAGAGAAATCTGTAAGAACACTGATTAGCCTAATTACTGCTTAGTTGTCCAGGACACCATATGGGATTCGTATTCTACATACCTTGATATCTACCACATCCATAAGATTTCATCTCACTTAATTTGGATCTATAGTGTCACCATTTATGTCTGAGCTGGCCATTCAAACCTCTACATAATCAATGATCAAAAAAAGATAGGATATTATTCAGTTCTATTATTTTAGGCATTAAGATTAGCATGAGATCTATTACATCACAGAAGTACCCTCTTCACTGACCATAGGAAGAGTCTACTTTGTATGCATGCATATTTGCTCAGATGACTCAGAGTCCGATGAGTCTACAGTTTTATTAAGAAACTTAATTTGATGCCTACTGCATATGCCCAGTTTCACCTTCATGTGTTGGAGTGGGAGGTGGACCCGGAGTAACGATGTAACCTCAATATGAGTATGATCGTTCTCCCTTTACTCAAGTTTTCACAGAGTTTATATAGACAGACAAGCAGAGCGCAGCTCTAGGATTGGCTTACAATTTCTGTTCACACAAATAGAGCACTCACACAATTGGTGTAAAGTTCTTGACCAAGCACAGCGGAGTTTTCCCATCTCCCGAGCATAGTTCTGCTTCTCCTGTTTACTCCTTACTCCCTTCCTCATATCTTACCCGTCAAGGACAGTTCACAATCATCTCTGGGCCTTTATCCAAGTCAAATACTGGGTTGCTCATTGCAAGCAAATCGTGCTCCTTTTCACTCAGCCATTCTTCGATATTCATGGAGTGGTTCAGCAGCTTTCAAGTGTACTTGCACAAAAGGCTGTTTCTAAATCAGCACTAGACCTAGATCTCCTGAGGTGTGAAATCTAATCAGCACAGAAACTATCTATGCTAGAGTGACAACAAAGAGCAGATTGCTGAGGACAGAAATCTGTGTTGGATCATGCAAATTCCAAGACATGAATGAGGTACGTAAGAAGAGAAAATGGCTTTAAACTCTGAAGTTTTGTGAAACATAAGAAAAAAAATAATTTCCTGCTGAATCCATGGATTGTTTTTTCATCATGACAACAGATATAAACATCCTCTGGACCAGTATCTGAAGGGAGCCTACAGGAGAGTTGGAGAAGGACTCTCTGTCAGGGCGTGTAGTGATAGGACAAGGGATTTAAATTGAAAAAGGGGAGATTTTGATTAGATACTAAAAAGAAATTTTTTACTGTGAAGGTGGTGAGACACTGGAACAGGTTGCCCAGAGAAGCTGTGGATATCCCATCCCTGGAAGTGTTCAAGGCCAGGCTGGATGGGGCTCTAGTGGAGGTGTCCCTGCCCATGGCAGGGGGTTGGAACTCAATGATCTTTAAGGTCCCTTCCATCTCTAACCATTCTATGACTCTATGATTTGTTCTGGATAATGACATATTTCATACTTACTTATGACTTCTATACCCATACTTCCAGAATCTAGTATGAAGGAATGGTGATATTCAAATCAATACCTGTTGTGGGTTTTATTGCTTAAATCTCAGAGCTTAATGTGTGTGAAGGGAGGATTCATCTACTACAAACAAACCCACTCATGTTCAGGATTACAGAACAGATGAAATTTGAGAGAGAAGAGAAAGACCCTTGTGTGAAAATAACATAAGGCAGTACACTTTTTGGACCTATTAGAAAAAGAAAAATCTGTGGTGCCATGTGCCCATATGCCTATAAATATATGTTGCATCTGTGTAGAGTTATCTTTATTTTTGAAAGCATTTATCTGACAGAATGGTTCTATTCTGGTAGGCCCACCTTCTCTCTGTGGGGTCCCATTGTTGTAGTACTTGTCTAGTATAACGTTTTGAAACTGCAGATGCTCTAATAGAAAAATTATGCCTCTGGGACACCAGAAAGTAGATACAAAGCCAAATATGAAGGGATACATTTCCTTTTAAAAACTGAAAATGTGTCCTGTGAAAATTACAAGAATTTTAATGTATTAGAAATTTTTTTTTTCATATTTTCATAATTCGACAGACACCACAACCACAAAGCAAAAAGTATGTAACTTATCTCTAGGAGTGCAAATATATGTAATATTTACATTCTCATTTTCTGAGGCAACTTTTAGCTTAGAGAGGCTCTCAATTATTCATCTGTACCTGCTCCAAGGATCTAAACTAAAGCAAGACATAGGAGTAGCATGAGAAAAAAGTGTCTACCACTTCTTCCTAAGCCCAACAATGGTTGTGTAGTAAATAATGTGTGATACTGTTGAATCTGTTGAATCTAAACACTTTCTTGGCATCACTAGCTGTTTATTATGAAATAACCATGAAAGATGCATTTCCTTTTACCATCACATTTCGTCAGCACAAAGCAATATCAACAGATCATTCTGTCTAGGAACATACATTATCATTATCACTTACCTGCTTGAATTTGGGTTTTTTTTTGTATTTATAGGAATAGGAAATAACCTGGGAATAATCCAAACTTATCCAAAATATCTGATTGCTATTAAGATTTACAGAGGCAAACCCTGTAGAACAAGATGTTGAAATAAAAAATAAAGAACGGAGACTAGGGACAGGCCCTAGCTGAATTATCTAAGACTCTGCTTCTGCCACTGTATTTTTCAGACACAAAGTGGTCAACCAGGTCCAAGTGCATTCGTGAAGTTGATCAGGAAATATTTAGGTTTGATATTAGTCCAAAATTTCTGAGTAGGATATACCATGCTGTGGAGGTTTTGGACATTGATATTAAAGTAAAAGAAATGGGAAAAAAAAAAAAGAAGGAAAAAAAAAAACAAAATCCCCTCCTACCCCCAGACCCCCCCTTCCCCCCCCCAAAAAAAAAAGCAAAAAAAAAAAGCAAAACAAAACAAAAAATCAGACAAAGAAAAATATGGAGAAATATAAAACTGAGTAGAATATTGATGGTTGAGGTGTGATGATTTGAAAGGAAATGAAAATTTTAAAATTGCTAGATATTCCCCACTACAGCAAACTTGCAAGTGTACTTCATTTACTACAAATTTCCAGTGAAAAAATACCTTATTATATCATATACTCATTGAATTTCTCCCCCAATCAGGATTATCCGGCTAAATCAGATTAATTTCTTAGTGGCACAGTAAACTGTCTAATGACAGAAGAATCTCATTAATCACCAGGGAAATACTCTTCAGCAAGGTGATTTTCTAAATCATTCATTTGGGTGAAAGTACTGAAAACTTTAGATTGAAAGCCTGTCAAGGCAAAATTATGGTTTATCTGGGACTCTTGCTAAAAGATTGTCTAAAAAAATATATATGTGTGGGTCTTGAGAGGGAGTTAACTGGATCTGTACCTTCTTTCATTTCCATGGATATTCAGTAGATCTTAATGTTGACTAATTTTATCATCTCACAATGGTCTTCCTTAAGATACTTGGTCTTCTCTGGTTTTGCTGGAGATATTGACCCTTATATTTCTGGTCCTTGCCATTTTTTCTCACAGCTAGGATAACTATTTTCTGAGTGGATTTTTTCACATTTTGTTTAACTCACTTGGCACTTACATGTATACGGTCTCTGGTATGGAGGTGGGCTGAGTGGTCCCTGTCATTAGTTTTCAACTGAAAGAAACAAATGAACTAGAGCAATGAATTCTGTAATAGGCTCCTTGACAGCTATAATCTAATTTCAGCAGCTCATAGCTTTTACATTTTACTCACAAAGTCCTATTTGAATTCCCTAGTGAACAGTCATGCATTGAAGTATAATTTGTTGTCTAAGACATATAATTTCTCTAAGCTCCTACTGAGATAATTTTCTATTCTGGTAGACTTCAGAGGGTATAACCTCTGGATGGGAAACTTGCCTTAAGAATGACATTGTGCTTATGCCTACAGGAAACAAATATTGCAAGTTGTTCTCTGAACTGAAAACTGAATATCTAGGTTCCAGTCCTATTTTCCACTACAAAATCTAGATTTTAATGTTTAAAATTTTCAGGGTTTTATGCATCTGTTTGCTATATGCAAGGATTCAGCCATAGAGCCATCCTGTCCTTCAAAAGTCAAAAGCTTTTTCAGAAAAGCTCAGTAACAAGAACAGGCAGGAAAGATTTGAAAAATTTTATTCTCTTAAAAAGACCTAAATTAGTTCAGACTAGGAAAAGATGGGTGTTGCACAATTCCAAATGTTTAACATCCTGAATCCTATAATATCCTAAAATCCTACATTTTATGTGTACCAGGAGTACATATGAATATGAACCTCTTGGATCATTCAGTCCAGTAATGTCCCACTGCAGACAATTATGTCATGCCATATATTATAGTTATATTAATACAACATGACATTTCTGCATCCACCAGGGATGCAAAATCTAGGGGTTATTTTAGATTTGCCCATTAGGAAGTTATCCTGGAATGGTAAATCGCAGCTCTGCTGTCCTTTGCTGAGAGGCCACTTGGAGCTGATCCACTGATGTTCCACAGTAAATGAGAGGCATCTAATCCCTCTTACACTAAATGGAAAGCTGCCTCAATTTGTCTAGATTCTGACAAAGTAGTGAACCTACATCTGGGTTCACTCACTGTGAGTGAGTGAGTGAGTGACTGACTGACCCCTTGTACATGTGGGGTGATAAAAGCCTAGTGCTTTGCAGAGAAGTAGATCAAATTAGCTCATATTTACCCCTGGAAAGGAGCAGCTGCTTATCACAGTGTATCCATGTTTTTATAACAGTAATTTGGGATGATTCAAAGTAGCTTATTCTTTACTTATTTAAAATATTTTACTAACTTGACCTTTCAGTTCACTTTCGGTTGGATTAAACACAATGATCTCACATCTACATTAAAATAGCAATTTGTGTTCCTTTGAGGAACCAACTTTGAGGGTTGGATATTTGGTTTTGGGTTTCCACTCTTGAATTTATTCATAAGTTATCCTTGTTTATTCTTGGGTTAGCGTTTCCCGTTGGTATAGATAACATCTATTCCCCAGTGCACTTACAGATAGAAGTCTTGTCCCTTCACAACTTATGTTTTGCTAAACAAGATGAAGCTCGTTTGTCTCTCCCTGTGTGTTTAATTCCTTTCTCTGATACAGCTAGTAGTCTTTCTTCACCTCTGTATTCCAAATTCATTTGCCTTGAATATGTGTGCAACGTGTACATCATTACCAGTGAAGTTTCAGTTCCTTTTAAAAAGGAATTATTATGATTCTCATGGCAAGAATATCCTTTCTGAAGCAACAACATATTAATTAACTTTTTCTGAATCACGGTGTATTTTTCTGAATCACAGTGTATTCCTAAGAATCTTGTGACTATCTATTATACTTAGGTGACTGTCTGAGTCTAATAGAACTAGTCAATAACATCTAACTTTTCTCATACAATACCGCAGTCCACCTATATTGACAATGTCCTTAAATTTATGTCAGTGTCAAATGTCAGTAATGCGATCTAGCCTGCATGACAACATCATGAGCTGAGAAATGTTGTACTCGCACTTTTCCACTTCATATCACAATCCACTACTTTCTGGTCTTTAACTAGTTTTGTACTCATTCAGCAATTTTTCTGTCAACCACCATCATGTCTTAGTTAACTATTTTTCCAAAACACTGTAAAATTTGGTTTGTTATTTTTTCTTTTTCATACTACAAGTCCAGGGGCTTTACCAAAGAAATATACAAGATTAGTTTGACAATCCTACACTGGAAACTTAATTGCTCTTATTAACCCATTTTTCATTATTCAGTGCTTTAGTAAATTATTCCTTTGGTACATGTTCTGTATCTCTGTACACTATGACACAAAAATAATAAAGCTATACCCTCATGGACATACCTGGTGACAAAAGAATTTTTCAATTATTTCTTTTCATGAAGACATAATTCCTTTGTTTTTGCCTATTTATAAATGATAAGAAAGTGGACTTTGGTCTTTCTTGGTTTTAAAAGAATATGATACTAAATGGCTCAAGAATGTTTGGGATCATTCTTTACCTGAAGAAGCTCCATTGTTGACATTTTAACAAAGATTTCATGTCAGACAAGTGTGTGTAGAGTACTAGAAGCAAATGGTTGTTAACTACAGTCCAAACAGTTTAGTCAATATGACTTTTCCATTCTCAGTCATGCAGGACCTTTCTGTCTTGTGATTAGAAAGATAACTCCAAGATTTACAAGATCTGAATATATAACAAGAAAAGATCTAATAAAATTGATTACATCTGGGCCGACAACCCATTTATACTGCACCAAAAAAAAAATCAACTTACTATTTCATATCACCTGTAGTAATATATCTGAACAATGCATTATGAGATAATATTAAGCATCAACAAAAAGTTTCCCTCATAAATGTCACAACTGATCAAGCAACACTGTGACAACATTTTGTCTCAATACTCTAAGATTCATTAGATCTCTGAAACTTTGGAGACACATTTGAGATAACAGGTGTATTTTAAATTTTTAAACCATATTTTTAAAGTGAAGTAAATAATTACAAAGAGCTTGGATTATCTGACATCTTATCTAACAGAAACCAGATATTGTCAGTGGTCTAACTCCATTAGGTTATGCTTCATTTCTACACTCACATGCAGAATCAAAATTGGACTCATGCAAGGACCCTCCATCAGTGCTGAATGGCCCAGCCAGTTTTAAGGGTAAAAGGAAATCACAAATCAAGCAATCACTTGGTGAAAAGAAAAATATTGCAAACCCTGGAGAATAGATAAAGATGAGGATCTGCATTTTATCTTTTTACTGATTGAACACTATACATTAACTTAGTGTCTATGATTACTGCTGTGAGGATATCACTGGCAGATGTAGAAGAGGCAATTTTAAACAGTATTTTGAAAGAATATACTGAGTTTACTCTGTGCTACAATTCAAGTCACTTTGCATCTAGTATAGAAAAGCCTGTAATGGAGTCATTGCAACAAAACCATCACTTCTCTCATCATATACACCCCACAGAGCCTCACAAGGGATATTGGTCCCAATCATCCTCTTCATTTAACCTGGCTTGTATCATGTCGGTAAAGCAAAAAAAAAAATCCCGCTCAGCTCAGCACCATCTATTCAGCCACAAGTGGAGGCTGTACATAGCTACTTTAGTTTTACTGATGCAGAGAATATAAAGGGGAAGGAAGATATGTCAGGAAAGCTGCTGTATGCTTCAGTTGTCCCCAGAAAATGGAACAATGTTTCAGTATCAGTCAGACATGCCCTATATAATGTGGACCGGTCATGGTTTTCCTCAATCTATATTAGCAGGTTGATGTGCTGTCTTTGCTCCATCTTCCCATGTGGCAAGTCCTGGTTTCACTCTGTGCCCCTTGGCTACACCATGTCAGAGAAAATCTTTGGAGCGGATACATATGCCAAGCAAAAGGATATGTATGAACTTCTGTTAGGCCATTTCCCTTTATAAGTAAACATCCACAATGTTTTGTAGGCCAAATGACATATTTTATTGTTGACATATTATATGTCAACCGCATCGCAGAAAAATCTTTTGTCAGTTAAAGGAGTCTATTGTCAAAATACCCAGCACAGATAAACACTTCAATATCTTGAAAGTTATATATCAGAAAATATTTTCCAGAGGAATAAAAAATCATCCTCAAGACAAATAGAAAAGAAATAAGATAATTTCCTTTCCATCAAATAATAAGAGAATAAAAATGCATTAAATTATTTATGTCTGGAAAGACATTTCAATATAAAAAATTAACCCATTTTGGAAAATCTATAGGCGTGGAATATATGAAACAGGAAAGAATTACACTGTCTTGAACATTGAATTTAAATTTCCATTAGCTTATGTTGATGATAAAATTATGCTGATGTGAGGGTTATTGTGCCCTTGAGCCAAAGTTTAACAGTCCACTTACAGTCTAGTAATAGAGATTTTAAGGAATGATGATTCTGTCACACTGCTGGTGTTAAAATAGATATATTTGGATGGCTGTTCACATAGAAATGTATTTAAATGAAATGAGCATCATATCAATCATGATCTGCAACACATTTTGGATTTTTTCTGGCACTTTAACTATTTAAATTACATCTAAATTATAAATACTGTGAATATCAGCAGTTAAAGTACTATTAGCCCAACAACAAAGGAGATAGATAGCAGAAATATTATGTAACTTCACTGTGACCTACAACATCATTGCATTTTGTGAGATTATTTCCTGAACTAGCCTAGCCATTTTCATTTTGTAGAGATTTCTGCATCATTCTTAAAATTCATTATACTGCAGAAGCACAGACCTTTGTTGAGAAGTCATATATGTCAGAAGACATATCATCTGATGCCTGAAAAAATATATTTACTGACTGCATGGTCTATAAGGCCCTGAAATAAGGTGCCCAATGTTAATAATTGCCATGCTATAATAAGGCAATTTAAACATTACAAGGCTTTAAGTTTTTTTAAACATCATAAATGAGAGGCGTTTCTTTCTCCACATTTGGTTTGACATATTACCTGCTTGAATCTTACCCTAACAATGTTTCCTTAAGCAAATTTTTCTGAGGAAAAGGAACAATGACTAAACTTTGAAATTATATCCAGTAGGTATATGCCTTGAAATAAAATCTCCTCTTTCCCTAAGGACTTTTTCTGCTTTTTCCCATTTCCAAAATTATGACAAAAAAAGGTCCATCAAGTCATAAAGTCTTTATTAAAAAAAAAAAAGCTGTAGATAAATAAAGATGATTCATTATCTAAGCTTCTGGAAAATCTTGCACACTAAATATCAGTTTTTCTCCATAAGAAAAATTGCAGATTTTGGAGTAAGCTAAGCTATTCCTCTCATAAAGGATAACACTATCTGTACAACTCAGCAGGGCCTGAGGTGTGTTGAATGGCAAAGAATAAACATGGAAAAACAGTATTTGTGGGTCTCACTTGCACACCTCCCTGATCTGAGAGTAAACAAAAGGATGGATGAACAGCTGTAAATCCCAAAGCCCTGCAATTAGTTAAAACAACCATAGGAGCACAAGAGCAAGGTATCAGTCTGTCTCAATATTCTCCTTCTGCCAGAAGCTAAAAGAAGACTCCTGGGGAAGAGTACAGGAAGCATGATCTGTACAAAGTGATCATTTCTAGAAGAGTAATTTAGTACTTGAGACAGAGGTTGTGGTTGAACCATAATGTTAAATGTTCTCCAATGGAGCTTTATGAATTTCTTTTTGAACCCATTTATACTTTGACCTCCATGAGACCTGTAGCAATGAGATCCACAGTTTAATAATGAAGAAATAGTGACAAACTGTTCCCAGTTTACCTTCTTCACACAATATATGCTTTTATGAATTTCCATTGTCTTTCCCTTCAGCTGTCTCTTTCCAATCTGAAGACTCATATACTTTTTCTGTCTTTACACTTCTGCCTTTACAGCACCCTGTGGCGATGAGTTCCATGGTTAAATAAATGAGGAAACAAAATAAAATGATTCCCACCTTCTCCACACTATTTACAGTGGTATAAACCCTAATGTTATCTTTCTTTAAATTGCTTTTTCTAAACTCTAGAGTTCTGGTCCATTTCATAGGTAAACTTTTTAATAGGAACACTACACTTCTTTGTGCCTTTCTTAGTTCTTTAGGTTTTTATGATAATGGAAGACTAGAACTTGCAGAATTTTTTCAGTTAAAGATATGTCACAGATTCTTAGTGGCATAATGATTGCTCTATTTGCTTTTCATTCCTTTTCAAATAATCCTAAACTGTCTATTTGCTTTTCTGACCATTGTGGAGCACGTGATGAGCTTTTCAGAGAACTATCTAATAAGATTATTTTTTTCTGAGCAATTTTAAGTCCATCATTATGCATATATTTTTCTATGTGTACACTGTTTCTCACTTGCCCACACCGAATTTAATTTGTAATTTTTTCACCAAATTGTGAGACTGTCCCATCTCTTTATGCAACAAGTTGTAGTCCTTAATATAAGAATGTTGTTTCAGAGGCAGATGACAAGTGGATCACACAGACCTATTATCTTGTGAGAGAAGATAGTTACTGTCTTTTCTGACCTGTATTCAAGAACTAATGATAAGGTACATGCACTTATCCACTTTAGATCTTCATATATATCTTTATGGCCAGACTGATATGAAATACAGATTGATATAAAATACATGGTTTAAATACTTTATAATGAAATGTACACAATCATTTAACAAATCTGGGGTGAGGAGGGAGGATTTACTCCTCAGTAATGCAAGAGTTGTTTATTAGCTAGCAAAGCAGACAAAATAACATCTAATTTAACAAAAACACATTAGCATTTCCAAGGATGTGGATTAATTAACTGCTTTGGATTAAGAGACATGACACGCTGTCTGTCTCTTGCAGAAGGAAGACAGGAAGAAAAGTTCTGGAGAAAGGGATTAAATGTCTTGGTTTAAGAGACATGACACGCTGTCTGTCTCTGGCAGAAGGAAGATGGGAAGAAAAGTTCTGGAGAAAGGGATTAAATGTCTGGAACCTTGGAGGATTTCAAAGGAGAGACTGGCATGCATCACCAAGACAGGATGCTCTCTAACAATGCAACATGAGGAGCATGATAAGCAAGAACAGAAAATCCCTGACAGACAATCATCTTGTCTGGAGAACTTACCACAAATTACCTAAATATGAGAAAAATATAACTCTTTCTCACCTTAACATTAAAGCAAGCAAGTTAAACATAGGTCTTCTTTCTTTTCCCCACCTGTTTCTTTTATAAACTTTTGTAGCTGTTTTGCTTCTTTTGCATGTTGTATGCAAAATATTTTATTCTGCATTTTACTTACCATGGTTTGAGTTAAATGCTTGGTATAGCAAAATACTACTGGTAAGGGAACAACAATAAGGTATTTCTCACACAAAAGTGAAATAAGTCTGTTAAAAAATCTTCCATAGATGCCCATGACAGAACTCAAACTCCCAGGATAATATTCCAAGTATCCAAAGTGTAAAAGAATGTGTCTATTTGCATCTACTTATAGCAGATACAGGAGTGGCAACCGGGGTGGGGAGAGCGGTCAGGAGACTGAGGACTGTTTCCTGTAATTACTGGGAATCAAGATGGTTTTCTGTACTGGGGACTGTGACTGGACCCTGCAAATGCCTTGTAAGTTTTCTTCAGCTGCTCTTTGTGATTAGGTATGAGAATTTTTCACTCCCTTCTTTGAATCAGATTTGCAATAAGCAGTAGTTTATACCCCAATTAGAAATTTACCGGTTTCATTTTTGTGTGTTTGGGTAAATATCATTAATTCCACCTTTCTCTACTTTTGTTTTCAGCAACTTCATGGAGTCTTAAATAGCCAATGTAACAGTGACAATTTTGGTCAGAGTTGAGATCTAATGACTTTTCATTTTGACCACATCTTTCAGGCTAGTTCATGACTAGATATTCTTGGTGACCACAATACTTCTCTGTTCTGAACTGAATATTTTATATTATACACTACTTCACCTGAAGTCCTCTAATTTCTGCATCTTTTTATTGTTATTCTGAAATGAGACAATGGGGTTGCTTATGAAATTCATGGAAGGCGTTAATTTTGCTCCAAGCCTGAATACTCAAACATATTTTTATTTCACCATGCTTCCTAGACAGCAGAGAAGACTTTGAAATTTTTTTGTTTGTCATAATGACACAGTTACAAAAAAAAATGTGGTTTGCAGATGGGTATATAAGTGTGAATCACCTTTCCTAAAATGGTTCTCTCTGATGAATCAGGCTTTGGAAGTCTATATCTCTCCACTGAGAGCTACATTCTCTTGAAGAAGTCCTCAACTGGCTTTGTCTAGTCACTGAACTTCTGAATGAAGTGAGATGAACAAAGTTCTACTTACACAGTTATGATGGATAAAATGACCACTTTTTCACTCTAACTTATCTAAAGTCTGCAGCAAGAGCATTTTCTTCTGGCCATACTTCTTCTCTTAACACCAAAAAAATCACTTAAAGCCTGATAAGGTGAACTGTAGATGGCATAGATGTCTCTCTATTGAGTCATTGAAAAAAAAATTTTATCATATTCATAAGATTTGATGGCATTTTTACAAAATTAATTCAAACAATAATCCTTTCACTGACTGCTAACCATGGATAGTGGCATAAACTGAAAAAGATTTTAGAAGTATTATAAAGAGAACATTTTTATGTCAGTTTCTTGCCGGGTAAATGGAGGGGAGTAAGATCACACAGCAAATTGGAGGAGAAATAACCAGATTAACTGTTAAAATTAAGGTTTTGTAGAACAGTACTTAGAAGAGAAGTTATTTTCTCTTTTTTTTTTTATGAAAAATATTAATGAATTTCTAAACATTTGCATAAAATGCAAATATAATTATTAAATATACAAAGCAATATCTCAGATTAAAAGGGTTTTAGCAGCCAGCTGAGACGGCTATAAACAGAGGCATTATAACCACTGATGTATTGAAGAAAAAAGTATTCAGTTTCCACTTTTAAGAAGGTTATATGATGTCATAGAAAACTGATTGATGTGGTATACAAGAAGCAACATATCAATTTTCTAAGGAGAAACACATATGTTATTTCATAACACAATCCATCTGGAGCCACTGCAATATTGAATCCTGTATGCATTGTTACTGTAAGGCCTTATATAATTTTCTGGAAATCAAAAAGTATCTAATTATTTCTATCTGATCTCCCTCTCATCTCAAAATTCAAAGTGCAATTACTATCCAAGTGGGTTTGGCTTTTTTCTTATGTGAAATAGCTGACATAGAACAAATAGGAGCCCATATAGATATAAGGTCGGATTCATTGCTCTAATACCAGTATGTAAAGATACAACTGGATACAAGCTAGTAATACGTGGTCAAGGAGAGAAGCAGGATTTATGAGGGAGCTATTCCCTTGGCTGAGGTGGGTACCAGACAAAGGGCAGCTCAGTTTCATTTTGTGGTATGCATTTCTCTTCAGCAATTATATAGGTAGCCTAAAGAAATTGCTTGCTTTTAGGTATCTGAATTTAGGTGAGATGAAGCATGTCTTTATTGACTGTTACACAAAGACATTGTAGTTAAATGAAGCGAACTGATGAAAGTGGGTCAATGGGGACAGAGAAGATAAGAGTCTAATTCTTTCTAAGGACGTTTTATAAATAAAAGCAAACCCCCAAAAAGGCCCTAATGATGACATTCTGTCATGGAATCATGTTACCCTCTACACATTTTGCAACCACATGATTCCTGGTCTGCTTTGGTTTTACTGGTGTTGCAGTACTACAAGGGTGTGCTGCTTTTCCCTTTTCCTCATCAGCAGGTGAACAGTAACCCTTTTCATGTAGAACTTATCATTGCATGTATTGCACTGGGCATTTGTTGTTCATATGGGCCCACTGACACTGCTTCCAGGTCACAAGCAGGAAAGTAATCATGCTTGCCTAAGGCAAAATATCTTCGCTCCTTTACCTCTTGGTGGAGAAAGCTATTTATTACTGCACCTTCAGATTATATTTCTCTAACATGGGGAATATTACAAAGCAATTTCTTTATAAAATAACCTTCCCGTCTGTTCTCATGAAATTGCATACTTCCCCTCTCTAAATTGTGTATAAATAGATTTTACTGGCTTAGCCACTGATCTTCATTCTACCCAACACTGTGCAAATCTCATTCTTCCATCCGCAAAGCTAACCTTCTCTTTTGATCCATGCACTTTGTCTTTAGTCACTTATCCTCAGAATTTTGCTCCCTCTGTCCTCCCAGATTCCCTTAATCTCTTACCATTACAGCTACAAAGAGATGGAGACTGCAGCTGAGAGAGGATAGGAACACAGATTTACACTAATCATTCTCTACAAATGGTATTTAGACAAAGAATTTTCCTGCAGCCAGTAGCAGAACAAGGTAGATTAAATTTGTTTGGTGTTGTAAAATGAGTGACATTTTTATATTTTAATTAAGTGAAACTAGCAACTAGGAAAGGACAGGAATGCAAGAGAAGGGAGGAGAGAAAAAGAAAGGAAATAAAACAGCAGCTTGCAGGAAAATATGAATAAATAAGATTACTTTTTAGATTCTGTATTGTAAGGTGGGGGATTATAACAAAATGAACAGGAAACATACGAAGAACGTCAATCATGATGTGTTTGAAATGACCCTTTTATCCTAGAGTTTACAATGGAGAATAATCTATCAATCAACAAAACTAATTTTAAAAGGACATTCTGGATATTACTGTTATTTAATGTACCTTGTTTAATATCCTGTTTTTTCATCAGAAGTTATATATAACAGGTCAGATTCCATTCCACTGCACATGCTGAGTAGTCATTCCTTACTCATTGAGGAGTCACACTGATTTCAGAGAGATAACTTAGCATAATGTTACTTGGTAAAGCTCAAACCTGACCAAATGTTTTTGCTCACCCATACAGTCAAGGTGCTAAATGAAATACAGGAAAATATTTATTAATTAGGGCCCAAAACCTTCCAGTATGTATTAATTAGGGCCCAAAACCTTCCTATTTTGCTGCTTTATATAAAGAGGCACTGGCATACTCTGAAGGTAAATCATGGAGATCATAGACCAGATTATTTCTATCCAAATTTAGGCATATAAAGGAGGTCATTAGGCAAAAAACATCTTAACCAACAAGAGGTTCTACATTACTCATGGAGGGATGAAGGTTTCGTAAAAGGTAGATTGAGATTGAGTGTAGTTGGCTCTCTCCATCTTTTTCATTGCAACAGTACAAATTCCAAACTATGCACAATGGTGTCTGTTAAATGTCCACAAAAGTACACCCTTTTCACTGCATTATGGTTCTGTGTTGGTTTTAATATAAACATTTCTCAAATATCTTTGACTTTTTAAATATTATAAGCTAATGCTACACTTCATCCATTAAGTATCCATAATATTAATGCTGAAATATTCTACTTGCCTAACTTGTTTGTTATGAAGACATACTACATTTAATTAATGTTATTAGAAATTATCCACCTGGAAAGTATGATAGAAAAAATTAGCTTCTAGAGGTGCTTATTACTCTCACTACCTTAAAAATATACTTAGATGCCCCATTTAAGTTAAGCACCTAACCTGCTGAAGTATGTGTGCGTGTTGTCTTGCATTATAAGGGGTTTGAATCATCAAACTTTGATAGCCATGCAGAAGAAGCAACCATAAATACTATTTAATAGTATCTGACAGATTTGTCAGTGCACTTTCCTACAATACAGAAGCTTTGGAATTTGTGCAATGTCAAATGCACTGTTTCCAAGAACAGTCAACTTCTACTCTTCATTTCATCCCTTATTATCAATGTCAATGCAAAGACAAATCCATGGATCGGTACTCTGACCAAAGAGGTACTAGAAGTGCTAGCCTTGCACTTGCACTTGTATCACCTGCTTCTTTTCTAAAATGCATTTACATTCTGTAATTCTTATTGCAAGTCATATCTCCAAACAATTTCTTGTGGTTGGAATCTTAAATTCAGACATTCTACTTAATTTGAACAATGTATTAACTTTGACTTAAGTTAAAGTGAAATTATCATCACGGTTTTGATTTAAATGCCACTAGCTAGACTGTAAACACCACAAACTTTTATTTGTACCTTTATAGCAATACCCAGCTGTTTTAAGGACTTTTTATCTGAATATTTTCTGATATAGGCACTCTTATTAAAAAGATTTTCAGTATTTTTTAAAAATTATCTTTAATATTAGTATTTGGAGGTAGAAGGAATGGCAACTATGTAGGCACAGCTACTTATCATGTCCTACCACTATGCATTTGAAAATTTCTCAAATAGCAGATCAACATAGATTAAAATATATAAACCAGAGTGCATTTATGAAGATTTGACATTGACACATTCGTTCCAGATTTTTCTAAGGCAGTGAGACATAATACTGTTTTAATCAACTTAAATAAAAGCATCTAGCAGAGGTTCATACATATAAACAAATTTGTGAAAACAGACTAATGGTGGCAATGTTTTTCAAGCTTACATTGCTTATTGTCCTAGCTGGTGTATTTTTATCTTTGTAATCTCCACAGTCACAGGTTGTATCTGTGTGCCTGTTTTGTCCTCACAAGAAAATTTCTGTAGAAATCAGACAGTGTGAAGTGCTAATGGCTTTCTGATTGACTAGACTTGTTTGAAACTAACTTTTGAAGTAATATTGGACTCCAAAGTTCTTCCACCTCTGTAAGGCAGCATTAGTGCTTTTGCTGGGTCACAAGCATGTGATTATCTGAATATTTCTCAGTTAATTTGCAAGATCTTTGTGCCAGAATTGTCGTTTGTTTGTGTATATCCACCCAAACAAGCAAATCATCATAGCCATTTGTTATTTAGGCTTTTGTTCCCCACATTCTTTTCTAATTACAAAGTGATGGCAATTGGGTTTGAGTGGTGAAAGTATTAGTTCGAGTAGCAGCAATAACAAAGATGTTAAAAGTGTTCTTCTATATGCTCAAATGGGGGTAATGCATAGTGTTTTACTACTCTGTAGGGAGTTACAACAAGAGTTTTAAATGTAAAGCTGCAGTGAGCAGTTTAGCAACTATCTGAACTCTGCAGAACAATAAAGTGCTTGTAAACTTACTTGAATAAGTTCACAACCTAAAGGGAAATAGTGAAAGTGAGAAAAAATTTTGAAACATTACTCCAGTTACTATAATTCTTAAACGCTCACAGATGTTACTTGTGTTTGGAAAGTCAGTTTACCTTACCCATGCCACCTAATATACTTTCTAGCCCTTTCCTTTTAAAATCAAGTGAATGCAGACAGATGTTAGCAAACACTTCCATGATTTGAAATGTAATTACATACATCATGTTATAATCCTCTGGGAGAATTCAGTGATAGAAAGGTCCTACTTCAGTGCATAATCTGACTGGTTTTCTCCTTTTGATGAATGTTTTTCCATCTGCATTCATATGTAGGACAGGAAATAATTGTGTTGTGCAGGCATGCAGAGAGTTTGTTAAAAGCTAAAAAACTAGTTGTTGTGGGTTAAGTCCAGTAGGCAACTGAACACCACAGTCTTCCCATGTCTTTCTTGAATTGTGGGGACCAGAACTGGACACAGTATTCTAGGTGTGGCCTGACACACACTGAGTAGAATGAGATGATCACATCTCTCTCTGCTAGTAATGGTCGTGTGGATGCAGCCCAGAATCTAATTTATCTTCATTGCTGCAGCAGCACACTGCTGACTCACGGTCAGCTTGTTGCCCACCAGGAGCCCTCAGGTCTCTTTCAGCAAGGCTGCTTCTCAGCCACACAGGTCCCAGCCTGCACTGGGCTCCTTGGTTATGCCGTGCTAGGTACAGGACCTCGTACTTGTCTTTGCTGTACTTCATACCATTTTTGGTTGCCCACTCCTCTGGCCTATCCAGGTCTCTCTGTAAGAAGGCTCTCTCTTCTTGACACATCCACCTGATCACCTAGTTTTGTGTTATCAGCAAACTTGGTGAGAGTTCTTTCAATCCCTTTGTGTAGATCGTTTATAAAGATTTTGAACAGCATAGGACCTACTATCAATCCATGGGGGACTTCACTTCTGACAGGTTGCTAGCTTGAGTAGAAACCATTAATCACCACCTTGTGAGTTTGGCTTCTTAGCTAATTGCCTTCCCATCTCACAGACTACCCACTCAATCTGTATCTTGTCTAAGAGAAGACTGGGAAACAGTGTTGAATACTTTGATGAAGTCTGGATAAATAAAATCCTCTGCTTCCCCAAGTTGACAGAAGACCAATTTAGTCAGGTATGATTTACCTCTGGTAAATCTGGGATGGGTTTTCCCTAACACCTACTTCATTTGGCTTCTAATAATTTCTAAGAGGATAGTATTTTCCCAGGGAGCGGACACAAGAAGCAATACAAGCTTGGGGCAGAGTGGTTGGAGAGCTGCCTGGCAGAAAAGGACCTGGGGATGTTGATCAACTGTTGGCTGAACATGAGCCAGCAGTGTGCCCAGGTGGCTAAAAAGGCCAACAGCATCCTGGCCTCTATCAGGAACAGCGTGGTGAGTAGGACCCGAGAGGTGATCATCCCCCTGTACTTGGCACTGCTGAGGCCCCACCTCAAGTACTGGGGCCAGTTTGGGGCTCCTTACCACGAAAAAGTCATTAAGGTGCTGGAGCGGGTCCAGAGAAGGGCAACAAAACTGGTGACGGGTGTGGAGAGTAAGTCTTATGAGGAGCGGCTGAGGGAGCTCTGGAAGGAGGTTGTAGAGAGGTGGGGGTTGGTCTCTTGTCCCAGGTGACAGGTGATAGGACAAGAGGAAATGGCCTCAAGTTGCACCAGGGGAAATTCAGATTCGATATTAGGAAAAATTTTGACACTGAAAGGGTTATTAAGCATTAGAATGTGTTGCCCAAGGAAGTGGCTGAGGCACCATCCCTGAAGGTGTTCAAAAGACGGCTTGATATGGTGCTGGGG
>BJBW01010561.1:0-23239 GCA_004320125.1 Scolopax mira | reverse complement strand
AATAAGTTCTTTCCAATGAGGGTGGTGGAGCCCTGGAAGAGGTTGCCCAGGGAGGTGGTTGAGGCCCCTTCCCTGGAGACATTCAAGGTGAGGCTGGATGAGGCCCTGGGCAACATGGTCTAGTTGGGGATGTCCCTGTGACTGCAGGGGGATTGGACTAGATGGTCCAGATGAGCCCCTCTGCTGGGAGGACAGGCTGAGAGAGTTGGGGGGGGTCAGCATGGAGAAGAGAAGGCTCCGGGGAGACGTTAGAGCCCCTTCCAGTCCTCCAGGGCTACAGGAAAGATAGGGACAAGCTTTTAAGTGGAGCCTGTTGTGATAGGATAAGGGGTAATTGTTTTAAACTGAAAGAGGACAGATTTAGGCTAGATATTGGGAAGGAATTTTTCACTGTGGATGCCCCATCCCTGGAAACAGTCAAGGTCAGGCCTTGAGCAACCTGATCTAGTTGAAAACATCTCTGCTCGTAGCCGGGGGGCTGGACTAGATGGCCTTTAAAGGTCCATTCCAAACCAAACTATTCTATGATTCTAAATCAGCAGTTAACAAACAACTGGCAAAAGGAAAAGAAATTAGGCCTGTCACTATTCCTCTGTTCACCCATGCAGCCTCTCTACACAGCTCACCACTTGCTCACTGCACGGTAACACTAACACAGTCCTTTCAAGTCCACAGTCTCATTTGCAGCTAATAATTTTTGTTACGTTGGGCTTCTCTATTCAGTTTCTGAAAAGAAATTATGAGCAAAAAATAAATCAGAGCAGTACGTGTGAGAGAAGTATGAATGAGACACCTGACACTGGGAGAACTGAGACAACCAGTTGACCCACAGATGTGTGATGGGCAGAATGGAGCACGTGTCTCCTGCACACGTACTTCCACCAGGTAACCCTGATTTAAGAAGTCTTGTGAAACTAGAGATTTCTGCCTGTAAGAGCAGCTGTAACAGTCAAATGGTTTAAATTAAAGAGTGAGCCAATCCAAATTTCTCTTTGTGAAAAAGGAAAGGGATGAAACCCAGCTATCTGAGAGCAGTGTTTGGGATTGCTGGACTCAAAACAAAGCACTTGCAGGTGCTCGAGTGAAGGATATTATGCACTGTGCTGACTTATCATACCGCATGAATTACAGGGATGTGGCTCAGACACTTCTCGAGCCATCTCAAGTTTAACTGGGCTGGGCCCATCCCTTTTATCTTCTGAACAAACTCTAGCTGGGAGTCTCATTCCCTACTAGACATGACTTACAGCCTGTGGAAAAAAGGACGGATCCTGTCTGTTCCACTTGAGCTTGCTCATAAGCTTAATTTTAGTCAACCAGATGCCTCTGGCTCTGGTGGGATAAAGCCTGGTTCTAGAAACAGGTGTGGGAAGGAAGAAGTATGAGTTAAAAAAGGGATTGGAAATACAGTAAGAGAGGAGGATTCAAGGCAGTTCAGCCTCCATGAATCATGGCCTGGAGAAAGGGAGGGCACACACATTCCCTAAAAAGAAACCTGATGTGGTAGGTAACCTAAGATTTCAGTAACATAGTCATATTTGGATGTTTTATTGGGATTAGTGTTTCCCAAACAAATTTTCCACATTCGGAAAACACATACCTCTTTTCAACACCAGCCAAATGGGTGGTGGTGGCTGCTGTGCAACTCCTCTCAGAGCCGACCAGCAGCTCCAAAGCTTTTCTATCTGTTATTGTCTCAGCTGCTGAAGACCAAATTGTCCAGTTGATAATGATGTATACCATTTTTCTAATTCTTTGTGTTCCCAGCACAGCCTGGGATCTCAGTGCCAGGCTGTTTGCTTGTTTGTTTGTTTGTTATCCTCCCCTATTCCCATGTAAGCCCTACCCATGGTTGCCCCTTTCCTCTTGTTGGAGTTTAGGCTCTTTGGCCATACCCTCAGATGGAGATTCTGGTACTACACAGATGAGAGCAGCATTTTGATTTGGGTACTTTATTGCATCGGATGGGATAAAAGGAAAAACAGCAAATGCCCACTTCTACCAAAGGTCTCACTGGTAGGAAAAGCACTACAAAGGAACACAACACACGTTGAGGAAAATCCTGTTCTCTGTTGTCATTCTGCTGACCGTAACTAGACCTCAAGCCATCATTTAGTGGGGCAACCCAAAGACAATGCAACTTGCCACTTTTCTCCTCTCCCTTTGATGTATAAAACTCTAAACACTCCACATTTTGCTTGTCTCGATCTCCCTACTGCTACTGAACTGATGTCTGATGACCTCTGGTTACCCTCCACTGAGTCATCACCACGTTCTCTGGGCTGCTCAGAAACTGGGTGGGATATTGTTTAAGTTGGAACTAAATAACACAAACATTATGTATAGAGAATTTGGGTTACATCCATTTCTGCTCCGTTTGTGGATTTTCACAGGAGCTCAATAGTTAATTTTTATGGCCAGCATGAATTCTGTCCTGGGTTTCCAAGACCCAGGGACCAATGGTTACATGTCCTCCCTCCATGTCTGATATGTAGAGCACAACGTTTTATCATGGCCTGTTACTGGAGAATTGAACATTTTAGCTCTGACTTCCCAGACCTGCTCTTCAGTAAGTCAGTCAAAAAGCCAACCTGTGTGGGAGTTTGCACCGAATTCAAAACGCGGGGGCCTCAGACGTTTGGAGTAACCCGATGGGAACAAGCCAATCTTGGCACGAAAGTCACCATCTAACCCAATACTTAATGGTTACGTATTTGTTTTTTTTAGTTATTTTATTAAGAAGGAAAAAGATTTTGGGAGCAATTTTGTGTTAGTCAGTGATACTCACTATTCTCTTGTCATCAATCCCTTTTTCCATGCTGTCACTATTTTAAACTAGAGACAGAGAACGGTCTGTAGATTTATCTTTGCTCATAAGCTGACATCCCAGTTTGGTTCTTTCCAGGGAAAAATAAATCCAGGGAAAATATCCCTGTTATCTTTGATGTTAGGGATGAAGTTTCTATTTTGATTTGTCTCTAACAAACCCAGAGCTGAAACCAGTGGCTTTAACAAAAGCTGTGTCTGTCAAAGGGGACGTGCGCTTGGCCAGAGTCCACGCTGTCTGGCTGTCACCCGGGACCACAAAGAGCTGTTGGTCAAGCAGAGCCAGTGAGCACCAAGAAGAGACTCGGTGTGAGCAAACCCTTAACAAAAACTTGAAAGCTATTCACTTTTCTCCTCTGGTGCCAATTTAGCTCTCTGCAGATTCTGAAAGCTGTTGCTACAAGTTTTGTGGAATTTCTTGAAGATAATGATGAAGATGTGGGTGGAGATTGCCTGCTGCTTATACCAAGACTAAAACATTTTGAAATCAAACTGGCAACCACTAGCAAAGATTGAAAGAGAAGAAAGAGGAATTCCCTGAGTTAAAGCAACTGGAAGCAGAAACTGCAGTGTGATGCTCACCTTCACAAGGGCTTTACTTTTAAAGTTCGACTTTTCAACAAGAAGGACTATCAAGATTTCAGTTTCACAAGCAGCAAAATGAGCTTCCTGATTGAAATAATCGTTATTGCGCATGCAGAATAATGTGACTTGCACTTATTTTTAGAATAAAAAATAAATTAAAAATGCCATTTTTCCTTGTTCAATCTTAATAAAGCCACTGAGAAATTCTGCCTTTCAAGTGGAGTGCACCTTTCACAAAATCCTTATGGTATACCTAAATATTCTTGTTATCTCCATAAATTCGCAAAGGCAAGATTTCACCCAGTGGTTCTGCAGAAAGTACCACCTAAGTGGGGCAATGCTTTTCTCTGTAGATTGGAATATTTAAATACTCCCATCTTTTATCTCCTGAAGGACAAAGAAGCTAAAAATGAAATCAGTAAAACTGGCAAATGCTTTTCTAAATGCTTTCAATACTGCTGTTGAGAAAGGGAGGCTTTGGGGCTTGTTTAGCAACAGGAAGAGATGAAACAAACCTTTGCCTCAAAGAATAATCTTATATATTGTGACCAGTTCAAATGCTATGGTAATATGGGAACAAATATCTCCAACTCTTCAGCTCTGTCCATGGGCTGAGAGCAGTCACTCCTGGATGCACAACAGCAGTTCCACCACATAGACAGTCTTTGTCTATTGAGATTATCCGCTAGAAATTCATCACAATATTTAGACTGGATCCTAAAACACAATTGAAATTCCCACAAAATACTGTATTACCTAGAATAACACTCCCTGTGCCAGTCAAAAAATAACCATACATTATAAATATGTATTATTCAGATCACCTAGCAGCTCCTTTTAAGCACAATACAGGGGAGTTCCATGAAGTAAAACCAAGGTTATTTTCTGCTTTGGGAGGTTTCATCTGTAGCAAGTATCCCGAGGTGTTTTTTTTTTTTTATTTTTATCTCAATGTTTTTCCACTCGTTATTTCCTTCTCTTTGAATGAAAGCGAGTTGACAAATTGGCCTACTCATATCCAAACCACATGCTGCTTGACTTCATGGCACTTGTGGTTTTAGAGGATTCATTGTTTGCAAAGAGAATATCTTTTGCCGGGAAGATCAGACTTCTGATGCAATCCCATGAAACCCACAAACCACCTCCCTCTTGAAACCTTCAGAGTTGGGGTGTTTTTCCTCTTTCTGCTGAATTCTTGGTAAATGTTTCAGATCACAGGCCACGACTAGAATCCTGCAGAAATCTGAAAAATTTGTTTGGCAAAACCTCTGGAGATTGTTCTGCTTAATCTGCAGAACACTCGTTTCAGATCCTTTGCTACTGTGGAAAATGGCTTTCCCCTTAATTGATGTCCCCACCCCTCTCACCAGGGATACGTTTACGAGGAATGAAAATAGATGTGTGCCTGGAATATCTGAGGACTCCAAGAATAATTCCTACCACCTGTATCAAGTACATTCCTCTTCAGATCATTTAAAAGTCAAGGAGGCACCTAATTCCCTTTCCAACATGCCAAGCAGAGATTAAAATTCAACGAGTTTTATATTCTCCAAAAGCACTGACTCCAGCTTCTCAGTAATGACTAAGCTCCACCTTGATGTATGTGGGCTGAGATCCCCCCGACTGCAAATGATGACACCCTTATTTACCCAAAGTGGTCCCTATGTCAAAGTAACAGCTATGGAACAGCTTTATATCCTGAAATTGGGTATAAAATCCTATGGCATCCTGAGGTTTTGGATGGCAATTCACTGCTGAACATATAGAATTCAAAGCTGACATATAGAACAGAGCTTTGCTTTTAATTGGTGCCTTGAATCAGCAGCCAGCAGTGTGCAGACAGACAAAAGCAGTGATTTTCACACCATAATCTGTGCCCTGAAGAAAAATGAGGACATTGTTGGGGAAAGGTTGTGGGTACCAGTGAGCGCAGCCATCTAGTGACATTTCTTTAAAAATTTGGTTATTTTGTCTGCATAAGCAAGGTGGTTATATTTTGAATCCCTTTTGTTATTCTAGTATGGAAGGAGCTTGTTTCCCTAGTCAGGTACAAGAAACAAATCCAGCATTGTTAAAGGAATAACAAATGACAAATGCCAGGGTGCACCCTTAATGAACAACTGCTAACATGAAGTGCATTTGCATAGGCTCATTTGATAAATGTCACTCCAGCAGCACAAATGAAAAATCTGTTCACAAATGATTTGCTACAGGGAAACTAGAAATGATAAATCTGAATCTACAGAATTTTAAGAAATAACCAGACACTATGAAAAACCTCCCAAAGCCCCTGTTCTCTCCCCTGGAATATTCATTTCCCAAGTCCTACCTGACGTGCACCGTAATAAACAGCATCGGAGTGTGGGTTGAAGTGCACAAAAGCAGAATAATGGCACGTGAAAAAAAGCTCCTTCACAGCATGGCATTGTTCCAAAACTACATACGGAAATTAATATCTAATTAATAAGGGTTCACGAAGCACAAAATATTAAGGGCAGACAGAAATAACTGGAGTGCTTCAATGTCATGACACGCTCGGGGCACACAGATTGGCAAAGATGTGTTAGATGGATAAAAATATTTGGAAATTTTTCCAGTCTTTCCAGTCCAATCCTGAGGGTTGCAGGCAAGTGCCTCACAGCTCAAAGCCAATTTACAACGATGTGATAAACCAACTACCAAATCCACTCTGTCTCTCCATCTCCAGCATTCTCAGACGCTGATGAAGCAAAGAAACTAAAAGGATAATAAACTGATAAACACGCCAGAAAAATTTTTGAGGGCTCATAATTTGGATCTAGTGAAAAAGCTCTTTTTTCATCCCTGATTTCTAGTTTCCACCAAGAGGTACAACACCCAGCAGGTTTGAATAAAGTCAGTTGTGTAACTCCTGAGCCCACTGGGAACCCACCAAACAGGTCACTGGAGCTTTCAGCTTCTTTGGTACCCCCGTTCTGGCCAGTTTTACACCTAAAAGGAAAAATCAATTTTTTACTACGGGAAGATTTACCCCAACCAACTCCAAAATGACAGATATAGCCAGATTGTTTGGGTTTTGTTTGTTTGTTTTGGTGTTGAATTTATCATAGACTGACTATGGAAAATGTTAATCCTGAAATCATTTGAGAAAGCGAGACTTATAATAAAGAAATTCTATGGCTGCTCCACGCGAAGCCAAAGAAGCAGAAGGATCCTTCAACAGCAGCTCTGGTACCCACCCAATAAAAATTCTATTAGCAAAGCCAAAATAATGACTAACAAGAGCCTGAATTCACAAACATGTCATACATACAAATATTAACCCCACGGCATGATCTGTCTTCCAAACAAAGATGTGCTTTGACAAAGCCCCTTGGGGCAGGAAAGGCTTTTGAGCAGTTATCCACTCAGGCTTCCACCCAGCTTTGACCACTGCAAAGACATCATTGTGACTGGGGATGGGGAAAGAGATCATAGGAAATGGGAGGTACAAAGATTGCAACCCGCAATTTTAGAAATCTCTGTAAAGGAAGAAGAATTATGAATAAGAAAAATACATTAGCCAATAGAATCACAGAATAGAATCATAGCATCATATTGGTTGAAAGAGACTTTTAAGATCATCACGTCCAATCATCAACCCAATGCTGCCAAACTCACCACTGACTCATGTCCCTCAGCACCACGTCTGCTTGGCTTTTAAATATCTCCGGTGATGGCGTTTCCACTGCTTCCCTGGGCAGCCTCTTCCAACACTCAATAACCCTTTCCATCTAGAAATTTCTCCTAATATCCATCCTAAACCTCCCCTGGTGCAACTTGAGGTGTTTTCCTCTTGTCCCATTGCCTGCTCCTTGGGAGAAGAGACCGACACCCCCTGGCTACACCCTCATTCTGGAAGTTGTAGAGAGCCAGAAGGTCTCCCCTCAGCCTCCTTTTCTCCAGACTGAACACCCCCAGCTCCCTCAGCTTCTCCTCACAAGACTTGTGCTCCAGACCCCTCAC
This sequence comes from Scolopax mira, assembly GCA_004320125.1. Classification (NCBI taxonomy): domain Eukaryota; kingdom Metazoa; phylum Chordata; class Aves; order Charadriiformes; family Scolopacidae; genus Scolopax; species Scolopax mira. Next base: position 15,844 of record BJBW01010561.1, on the reverse strand, counting down.
CAGCTCCGTTGCCTTTCTCTGGACACGCTCCAGCCCCTCAATGTCCTGTCATGAGGGACCCAAAACTGGATACAGCACTTAAAACAGCAAGGTAAAGGAATCAGAGCTGTAATCAAAAGAGCAGTGTTTGAATTGTTGCCATCAAACCTGAATGAAGGAAATCTCCTTAGAAAACAGGCAGGAGAGCTGAACTCGGGAACACCGAACTCTGTCCTGCTGTCACTGACTCCCTCTGAGCCTGAACATGAAACCATCAAATCAACACCTTGTCTTCAAGAATAACTCAAGACTAGAATTGATCTCTCATGAGATCTGTGAGGTGGGGAAGCATCAAAATGTACATTTTTTGCCATGCTGGTGATGCCAGCTCTAGATTAGCTGGATTAGTGCTACCTCCTCTCCTGCTCAGTAGGTTAAATGCACCGGGCTTCTGACAGAAGTTAGTGAACCTCAAAGAACTTGGTTCCTGCAACTGACACCAACTGAGCCTCATTTTCTTAAGGCAACTTTCTATTTTCTTCAAAAGTTAAGTTACTTCCTAGACAGATCCCACAACAAAAATTTTATTAAGCCTTTTTCCATGCCAAATGCTTCATGCTCATTATTCATTCCATCCATCTTGAGATCTCCATAGCATGTCCTACACCACCAGTGTCCTTGTTTTCCCAAATCTGAACATGTCTCCTGTAGGATAACAGGAAATTGTGGGGAGCTGAGTATCCTTCCTCTATATCAGAGCCCTTCAGAAGAGAACAGTGGTAAAAGTTTGCATTTCAAGAAGATACTGGACATATTTATGGAAAAGAAACTCATAGAGGTGTAGTGCCTACACAGAAAACCATGTGCAATCCAGGAAGAGATGGCAGCTGGAGGTCAGAAGAGCACAGGAGGAAGCTGTGTGTACACTCATCCTGTCTCCACACACCTCTTCAGGCCTTCCTAATGGCCAGCTTTAGAGAAAGGACCTTTGGTCCAAGTCAGAATGGGCAGAAAGAAGATGTTCTTATGTAGGTAGGCTTCTTTCTATGCTGCTTATGAGAGCTTGGCTATGCAGAGGCAGCAGTCATTAACCTGACAGCCATCCTACTTCATGGATGAGGTACAGGAGACATCAAGTCATCAAGAAATGCTACCAAGAGGCTTCCCTGAAGAGAGAATGGGGAGTTGTTGGGAGATAGAGCACAGGAGAGCATGGAGCTACACCAGCCCCTGGGTGGAAACCAGATGATGGCCTCCAGACAGAACTGGCACCTGAGCCCACTTCTCCTATGGACAGTCCCGGGCTGTGGCCAGGCCATCTGCAGAGCTTTAGCTGGCAGATCCAGCCAACCACTGCAAAGTCAGGATGAGGGAAAAATAGAATGGCAAAGCAAAATAGAAAAAAAATATTGTCAAATACAACTATAAACAAAAGAAGCAGCTCTACTCCATGACGATTTTCTTTTTAAAACTGCTGGTTTTCAGAAAAGATTTTTGAAAAGTTTACTGAGCTCACATATTATCCTGCTGTAAAATGTCCTTTTCACCTAAACCAGTCTCGTAATATTATTTTACACTGGAAGAAAATCTGGCTTAAACTTTAAACCTCTGGAAAACTCAACACATGTCTCTACAATACATGCTGGGTACTCAAGCTAGTGATGGGTGAACTGCAGAAGATTGAAGCTTATCTGATGGTTTGACTCCAGAAATCAGGCTAAAACCACATGAGTGTCAGATGAACTGTGGAGGAATGGCCGAGTGAAAAGGGGCACGATTTGCTTGCAATGAGCAACCCAGACTTGGATAAAGATGATTGTGAACTGTCCTTGACGGGTAAGATATGAGGGAGGGAGTAAGGAGTAACCAAGAGAAGTGGAACTGTGCTCAGGAGATGGGAAAACTCCACTGCACTTGGACAAGAACTTTACACCAATTGTGTGAGTGCTCTATTCGTGTGAACAGAAATTTAAGCCAATCCTAGAGCTGTCATTAGCACCTGCTCTGCTTGTCTGTCTATATAAACTCTGTGAAAACTTGAATAAAGGGAGAACGATCATACTCATATTGAGGTTACATCGTTACTCCGGGTCCAACTCCCACTCCGACAATGAACGAGATTTCTGGCCCTTCCCGTTTCCAGGGGGGATGTAGCCCTTCTTGGGTTCTCTAGTCTTGATGTCTTGGTGCTGAAAAGGGATTTCAAATGCTTCTATACATGATGGTACCTTACCAACTGCCACCAAAAGCTTGGGCACAATGCTCTATGGCTTGATCAAGCCCACTTGTAACCCACAAGAACAATGCAATGAAAATCACCTACAGGATACTTTAAACAAATCAGAGAGCTTTGACAAAACACAGGGGATGTGAAATCAGAAGAAAGCAATTTTAGTACTTCCATCACCAATCTAAGCCTCAGTATTAAAGCACAAATTCTAACCATTACATACCATTTGGAAAGAGGCTCTTTATAGCATTCTGTGAAGACAGACCCAGGATGGACTTCAGAGAAGACTGAATTTATATCCTAAATAACTGCACAGCAAAACCGTGATCATTGCTGGTATCTTATGGACTTGCTACAGCATAAACTGGTACTTGCACGGGAATAAATCACTAGGTTCTACACATTGAGACTACTTCAGTTCAGCTGCACTTTTTCATTTCTTTAAGAGTTTGGCATATTGGGCCAGCAGAGAGACACGAAAATACACCCATGGAGGAGCTCACCCTGTGAACCCTGGTTCAATAATTTTCAGCCAAGGGGAACCTGTATTTAGGGCTCACAGTGTGATTATTGTGTCCAGCAAAAATTTCCCAGCAATAATAAAATCCAATAGATTTAACTAAGACAACACTACTACTACTACTAATAATAAAAATAATGTAGAACAATGATTATATTAATGATATAAAAAGTATAGAGAACTAGACCACTGTACTGGAATTTAATAAAACTCTTCCAAACCTGACTGTAATGTCTGTTCAGATTTTTCAGGCTTAAACTGAACTATGGGGGACAGGAGATCATTTTAAACCTAAATAAGTTCCTTCATTGCCTTCCCAGGCACAAAACTTCCATTCATTGTCTGCAGACCAGTGCACAAAGACTTGAAAACAATGCCTGGAACTCTGGAACTTCAACCAGGGCAAGTGTCAGGTGCTGCACCTGGGGAGGAATAACCCCCTGCACCAGGACAGGTTGGGGCTGACCTGCTGGGGAGCAGCTCTGAGGAGAAAGACTTGGGGTTCCTGGTGGACAACAGGATGGCCATGAGCCAGCAATGTGCCCTTGTGGCCAAGAAGGCCAATGGCATCCTGGGGGGCATCAGGAAGAGCATGATCAGCAGGTGGAGGGAGGTCATCCTGCCCCTCTGCTCTGCCCTGGGGAGGCCCCATCGGGAGCACTGGGACCAGTTCTGGGTTCCCCAGTTCCAGAAGGACAGGGAACTGCTGGAGAGGGGACAGCAGAGGCTACAAAGATGATGAGGGGCCCGGAGCATCTCTCTTAGGAAGAAGGGCTGAGAGACTTGGGTCTTTTGAGTCTGGAGAAGACTGAGAGGAGATCTGATCAAGGCCTATAAATACTTCAAGGGTGGGTGTCAGGAAAATGGGGCCAGTCTTTTTTCAGTGGTGCCCAGGGACAGGACAAGAGGGAAGGGGCATAAACTTGAACATAAGAAGTTCCATCTCAACATGCGGAGGAACGTCTTTCTGTGAGGGTATTGGGTAGAGCTCAAGAATTTTACCATTTTCTGAGAGCAGAAGAGCAGATAGCAACCAAGATTGCACCAGCAGTGCAATGTTCTTGGAAAAAGAAGCCAAATTTTCTTCTTTTCCAACAAGTCAATACATAATAGTAACCATTGTGCATCAAAAAAATCTCAGAGAAAACAACTTGGTCTAACAGATTATGAAAAATGTTAGTAATTCAGTTGTTTCTCAGTTTTGGGTTGGGAATTTCTTGCTGCTAAGGAAGTTTTTTGTCAACAACAAAAACTGCTCAGTGTGACGTATCTCAAAAGAGATTGAGGATGAGATGCAACACTTGTTTTCTGCCTGTTAAGGAACAAAACCTCTTTTTTTTTGCTGGGTTTTTTTTGTTTGTTTGTTTAGAAATTAGTACTTGTTTGCTGCTTAAAATAAGAAGTTTTTTTCCCCCTCCAATGCTGCCCCCTGGAGAATTCGGCATTTAGTCAGAATAGTTAAAGCTGGAGGGTGAGTGGGTGTGAAGGCAGGGAAGAAATGAAATGGGGGGAAGCAATCCTTCCAAGACATCCAAAGTTCATTCCCTCACGTTCCCTCTCCTCTTCAAACGCAGCTCTACTCCCATGTTCACTGCTTTACTTAAGATGCCACCGCTCAGATGGGGCATTTATTCACCCACAATGAAACAAGCTGTCGTTCCTCATCCTCAATGATGCTCCTGGGCAGGAGAAATGGGCATAAAGAGCAAGTGATATGGCTACTGTGCTGGAAACTGTGTTTCTATCATCACAACGCTTGCCAGCTCCATCAGTAAATGTTTAAATATCGTAACACCACACATAAGACACAAAAATCTCACCTCTTCCTGAAGTATCTTAAGGTGTAGACCTTCATAAAAAGCTCCAGGTGACAGAGCCTACTCAGGCTGGACTTCCCTTTCCCTGGACACAGGGACCTGGAACACCTTCTAGGACACTGATCTATGTGCTCCTTAGCTGGAAAAAAGTTGTTATTGTTGGTTTTTATCGTTTTTTCTTTTTTTAGTTTATTGGGGGGGAAGGGGGGGGGCTGCTCTGCATAACTGCCAAAGGGGACACAGGAAGCCGCTAGCGAGGAAGAAAGAAATGCTGGCAGCAGCCTGTGAACATTGTGCAAGAGAATCTATAGTTGGAGATGGTTTGTAGCACAGACACCAAGCACCCCGTAAAACCCCGAGCTTGGCTCCAATCAGCTTTGAAGTGTTGACATCACATAAAATAAAATGCATCGCAGTCCAAACTATCACACTGGTTTCCCGCCCCCCCCCCCCCCTCCTCACTTTGATGGCTTCTACAAAGCATTTTATATGGTTGAATAAATCTGAGTAACTCTTTACAAGTAAATCAAACCAAAATGGTTTAAAAAAAAAATAAATATTGGATGCTTGCTACTAGCCTCCTTTGAAAAAATAAGAGTGTGTTTCCAAATACGCTGCGTACAAGATGGTGTGATGCAGCCTGATGGGTAAACAGCAATGAAGACAAATACCTCTCAAATGCACTGTGATTTTTCATCCCCAGACAACCACTGCTTCCCAAATTAATGACCGGTTTATTGATTAATTGACAGCCTCTATCTAAAAATCAATTGTCTTCCCTCTCACTTACGTTCTGCCTTTTTGTGCAAGTGGCTGCGGGAGGTTTGCAAAAAGAAAATTTGCAAATTAAGATTAATTTCTAACGGGATCCTTGGCCAGATCTCCCTCTATGTTGCAGCAGATGGACTTTTGTGTGAAATATTTTTCTTTAGTTGCTATAGAAACATGCCAACATATTTCTGCTTAAGTGATTTGCTGGAGAGCTGTTTGTTGTGTTGCCCAGTGCTGACAGGAGTGAATCATTTTTAGTCTTCAGTCAAGGCTGATTAAAACCTGGTCTCCGGGTGTCTTACCGCTGCTAACTGCTACTTACAGGAGGGACATGCTGCTAAAGTCATTATGTCTGGGCCATTTGAAGCATGCCTTGAAGTAAACCAGGCAGGTGGAAGGTTAAAGTTACAAAAAATGACTAAAAGCTGAGAAAAACCCAAGGCTTACACACAACTGTAGGTAAAGAAAAGGCAGGAAAGTTATGATGACCTTTAAAAAAAGGATTTATAAGATAATTGGATCTAGAAGCCAACCGTTGATGGAAACAACCCCCCAAATGGTATTTATGATGTAAAAGGACAAGCCACATGCTTTTTCCAAAGGCAGTGTTTGAAGGAGTGACCCAAGTTCATCCATGTCTGGGGCTGGCAAGGTCAGAGCAAGACATTCTCTGTATCCCAGTTTCCCTGGGACCCTGACGAACCAGTCCCAGTCCCAGTGGCTGTAGCCTTGTCCCTAAGTACCAGCCACATCACCTGTCTGTCCCCAAACCTGGAAACTGGGAAGAGTCAACACGTAGGTAATGTGAATGATCAAAGCAACTGACCTTCTATGCCTCTGAGCTCCAGGTTAAACTGGCAGGAGGGGAAGAGCCTCAGAAATGGAAGTGACAAAGCTTTGTCTCCCCCCTGCCCTTTTCCATCCTCCTGCTCTCTGCCTCAGCTCTTCCGCTGGTACAACTGGGCAGAAGACACTGACCACTCGCTGGTGCTGCGAGATCTACCAAATTCCAAGTTTTCTGTAGGAAGCAGATCTAATTGCACAGTGATGGGAGGCTCACAGCATTTCAGGAAGCTGCATGAAAAGAAGCAAACCCTGAGATCAGACCGATGAAGCAATTCCCAATTCCCTCCGAAGCGAAACTGCAGATACGTCGATGTTATTCAATCGCTTGTTAAACCTAGAGATAAATTTCTCTGTTTTGGAAACAATATGATGTAATTGAATGTTTAAAAGGATGTTTCTTAATAAATTCTTATCCAGAGGCAGCTGCCAAACTTCCCTCCTTTTGTTAGTTAGCCATGGGATCTGCTGCTCAGTATTAGCACTCCAGCCTTACATTGGTGAGCCTTCAGAGGTGTTTATAACAGGCCCTTTAACTGGCATTTTCTCTCCATTTTAACATTTTCCTCATTTCTGTCCCTATTTTTGAAGCACATTCCCACAGTGGCAGCTCTCCAACTCCTCTTACCTCCAAGTGAAGGGCAGGCTACCAGCTACCTTTATAGTTACAGCCAATTTTTTCGCTTGGCCAGCTTGCAGGGGAGCTTAGTCCTCGGAATAGTTGATTCCCTGCCCATGGCAAGCATATGAGTCATCCCTCCAAAAAGTATAACCTCTGCTGTCCCTCACCAAGATGTCTAGGAGGCCTGAAGGGCCAAAAGGCTCTCTGGATACATCTAATGTTAATTTAGGATGCCTAAAGCTATACAACTTAAAGATAACTTGCAGGAGATGGAGGACCAGGGAAGTTGACGTAGAAAGTAGTTTGGTTCTTGGTCCCATGAGTGTGAGCCTCAAGTAAGCCCATGAAGTTATTAAACACATAAACACTCCAGAGAAACATAAGCAGAAGTAGCAAACACCACAGTAATCCAGGTTCCTTCACTGCCCAACCTGGAGCCTTCGAAGAGTTACTTGGATTTTCATCATCTGGTGCCCCCATGTCTCCCAGCACACACACACACAATCATCCACCCCCTGTGCTAAAGAGAAAAGTATATTTTTATGCCTGAGGCATAAGAATCTGGCAGCAGAAGACAATCTCTTCTGAATACATGATTTGATGTGCCCATCACTGTCTTGCTGACACTGCACGTGCAGAAGAGGATATATTCCAGTTAGCAATAACTTCACCTCATTGCAGAGTTTGTAAAATTATAGCAGGGCTTCAGACTTGGGCATTCAAGTTCCCTTTGTCTGGGGGAAGAGGCAAGTTTTGGGACATTTAACATTTATTAAATCTATTCTCCAGGTGCTTCTAAAATAGTAATAGTAAAGAAGTCAAAATTCCCTTCCAGCCATCATATGTTCTCTGTAGTTGTGGAGCATGAACTTTTCTGGAGGCTCCAATACTGGAAAGTGTTATGCCTGTTAATTTGGACAGGTAGACAGTACTATTGAATTCAATTAGACATCCTGCAGATTGATGGAAAACACTGCTCTGCTTTCTTTAGCATTGGGCAATAGTTTAGAAGTATCTTTTGAGGGTTTTTTTTTTTTTTAAGGTTGTCTGGATGTCCTATTTATGAAAAGAAATGACGTTTCAAATATTCTTCCTCCACCTCTGTTACAGATGAGGACTAGGTAGACCCTGTGATTGATCCAGAATGGGATTCTCATGCTCCTGGGTTCTTCAGTTTGCTACAAATCAATGTGTCCCTTCCGTGAGTTTCAGGAAGGACTTGCATTAATAAAAGTGCAGTTCTGTTTCTATGCTATTCTCTTTTTGGCACTGATGTAGACACGGGTGACTAAAGACAGATAAGGGGTGGGTACAAAGCAACAGGCTCTAAATTTCCTGTGTATTTAACAGTAGATCATTTGGAAGGGTTGTACCGCTCCTGTCACAGAACACAGAGCATGGAGTAGGTCTTATTTAAATGACCACAGGATTCAGCTTGATTTTAAAGGCTCTTCTTCTACAGATAGAAGACAGAAAATACCAAACAGAGAGAGTTGTTGAAAGCTCTGAGGTTTCCTCTTGGCCACACGTGATAGTAGATCCTGTTAAGTCAAGTTCTTCTTGATCCTTTCAACTTGTGCTGCTGGGCTTTATCTACCATAGCTTCAAGATATCATGAACTTCCATGAAAGTACTAGCAATTTACATCTCCAGCCCCCTGGTATATTACCTGTTCCCAGCCAATTCTATGAGAAAGGCAAAATGATTTCCCATCTCCTTCACCCGTGCTCCTGCCAGTTCCTCCCTGATTCTCCAAAGTGCCAAAACCAAACAAAAAAATACCTGACTCATCAGACCTACAGCATCACGTAAACACACTACCTACAACCTAGTTACGAGGTGGAAGAGAAAGTCACTCCCCCACATTAAAAGATGCAGTGCCCCAAGCAAACCTTCCTGTTCCTTTTCGCTGCCAAGAAGAATGTCTCCTCTTCCGACAAAGCTCTCTGAGAAGCAGTGATGACTGTCTCTTGTCCAGGAATATTTTTGATGTAGGCAAATAGCAAGCATGCTTCTAGGCTGACTCGACTTTCTTCCATGAACATGCAAGTCAAGAGTTTTTCAAGACAAGAGAATACCACCTTTTTCCGTGTTTGTGCCTATCACGGTAACATTTAGCTGCGAAAATGGCAGGGAAAATTTAATTTGAGATAAATCCATAAACAAGAATGACTTTATCCAGGGCAGAATTACATAAGATTTGATGTGTTTTGGAGGTAACTTCGTAACTCTTTATAGCTGTAATGTCCTGAAGAGTCAGCGGTGGGTGTGGGAACACTGTCCCAACATAACACAGCCTACTAGAGAGACCATATAATGGTCTAAGTTGGAAGGGATCATCAGATCATCAAGTCCAACCATCAACCTGATAAAACCACTACTAAACCACGTCCCTCAGCACCGCGTCTGCCCGGCTTTTAAATACCTCCAGGGATGGGGACTCCAGCACTGCCCTGGGCAGCCTCTTTCAATGCTTGATAGCCCTTTCAGTGTAGAATTTTTTCCTAATATCCATCCTAAACCTCCCCTGGCACAACTTGAGGCCATGTCCTCTTCTCCTATGGCCTTGTTCTCCCTGGGAGAAGACACCAACACACAAGTTTCCCTCAAGTCACCCTCATCTCTGTATCAGACATTTACAGTGTCCAGCAGAAGGCAATCTCCATTTTGGTTTGGGTGGGAGGCTCTGCTATAAATACGAATACTAATAGTTTTCAGGATAAGACTGATCAAGAGGAACAGTGGCAGAAGAAACCTTGGTTTGTAACTATCTGATCCATGAACTGCATAGCCAGTGCGACCTGTCTTCAGAAATGCACGGAGGGTGTTGCATTAGGAACCACTCCACGTGGAACAGCGTCGAGACTACGCTGTAGAAAAATATCAACCTCCAGCAATTACAGAATCATGGGGGGTTGGAAGGGACCTCTGGAGATCATTTTATCCAACTCCCCTGCCAAAGCAGGTCCACGCAAAGCAAGTTGCACAGGAACATGTCCAGGCGGAGTTTGAATGTCTCCAGAGAAGGAGACTTCACCACCTCTCTGGGCAGCCTCTTCCAGGGCTCCTCACAGGAAAGAAGTTCCTCCTCATGTTTAGATGGAACTTTCTATGCTCAAGTTTGTGCCCAGTTTGTTTCCTCTTGTCCTGTCACTGGGCACCACTGAAAAAAGACTGGCCCCATCCTCCTGACATAGGTGTTGATCAGATCCCCCCTCAGCCTTTCTAGGGATGCTCTATCCTAGAGCCTATGGAGGCTCTGCCTCCTGGAGGCAGAACCAGTATTTAAATGCATGTTACAGATTAAAAAGATATTTTAAAAGATATTTTAAAGTTATTTTAAAAGATAAGGACAGATGACACTCTTAAAAAGGCCAGCTTGCTCAGAGTCAAGCATACCACGGGATGTGCTGCCACACACCCAAGCACCAGGCAGGCAGGTGGATTATTAGAAGAAATACATAGTGCTCCCGTGAGGATTGCCCGGGTACGGGCCAGCCTGGGAAAGAGAAGCCACCCCCCTCCATCTGCAGAGCCCCCTCCCTCCCACGTCCTGCTGTGGGACAGATGTGCAGAGCAGTGTTTGGCATCAGCCATGCCTCCCCCTCTGCTTTGGATGCGCTTAGAGGCAGGTTGTCACTGCATGTCACATATGCCACCAAAACGAACATCTGACAATCATGGCAACAACTGCCAATATTAAGTTACTCCCCCTTCCCCTTCCTTTTCCCCGAGTTACGAATTTATTCTGATTCTGCCCCTCCTTCTATTGGGTTTACTTTCCTATTCACTCAAACGCTGGTGAAAAGCACGCTGTAGTTTCACGTGCTCGTGTTCACGTGAGAAATGCTCCGCAAGAAGCAGCACCAGGTTTCACAAAGCCTCCTGCCAGCCTCTGACATGGAGACAAACAATCCAGAGAGGGGTTTATCCAGAGCTCTCTCAACACCAGCCATGTACCTACGCGCAATTACATTGTGCGAAAGCAAAAAAAAAACCACAAAAAATTTATTTGAAGCTTTGCTCCAGCCAACACACTTTGTGTCATTAGCCTAATTTTCCTGGATCCCTCCGGGGAAGACAGCCTACTTCTTCCAGTTCTCTTGGTTAGAATAACTCTGCTTTATCCAGCCTGGGAGCGATGACCCATCATCTGCATTAATCACAAATAACCAACGTATGTGAAATTTCAAACACAGCATGAACGCAAGCAGCTATCCTCTCGCAAAAAAAATATTTCCCAATGAGACATATAAAACATATTTTTATACACCACAGGCTTGTATGGTATTAGCAGAAAGACCCCAGTGGGTTATAAGAGGGATCTGATCAGCCAACCACTGGGGCAGCCTCTGCACCAGGGCAGGCCTACGAGGCCATCAGCATTGTTATAGATTCTATAGGTGACTCTCTCCTTCTGCTCCTGATGACGGTGAGGGGAAAAACATCAGCACCTGATGGGCTGTGGTAATGAAGAACACCTGCGACAACAAAACCCAAAGAGTTTTACTGAGTATCTTGGCTGGAGTTTTCTTTTCAGTACCTTGGGCAACTGGACGATGTTCAGCTGTGTCCTCACGGCGGGTTCCCTTCCAGATGCAATCCCAGCCCGAGCTGCTGGGAACCAGGGTTGTACAAGTGAAAAGGTGGTGCTCCTGCACTTTTATTTTCGCAGCCTAAAGTGACCTACCGTTCAGGTAGACACACACTGGAGTCATTTCTGCTCCAACTGGCTGGAGAGCAATCGCCGTGCAGCGGGTACAACACAGAGTTCACTGCGAGACACACAAAATAATCATAGAATCGTAGGACTGTCTAGGTTGGAAGGGACCTTTAAGATCATCGAGTCCAACCATCAACCCAACTCTGATAAAAATCATCATTAAAACATCGACCTACTCATATTTTCTTTACTCCCACTTGAGTTTTGTCTGGGTTTAACAAAACTATTTAGCAGGAACGCAGGACCTCATTGCTTCTAGTTCTCATGAAACTCTCCATTTTTTTCTCCAAGAGGTTTAGGAAAGTGGATTATTTCCCTCTAGTACCTCCCATCCAGCTTCAGCAGATTAAATCTCATGTGACAAATAGACTCACAGCGTCACATGCTCTTAAACACCCACTGATCTCTCCACAGGAGAGCGGCACTTTCATGAAAGCCCTGCTGTCCCATGGTCTCAGTCCCCTAAAACCTGAGAACTTCCACGTCTCGTTCATGGAGGTACCTGTGACAGGTTGACCCTGGCGTAGGTGGTCACCAAAGCCCCTTTGTCACTCCCCTCCTCACCTGGTCACGGGGCAGAAAATATAATGAAAGGCTTGCAGGTTGAGAAATGGACAGGGAGATCACTCAGCACTTACTGTCGCAGGCAAAACAGGCTTGACTTGGGGAAAATTAATTTAATTAATCGGACTAGATGACCTTTGAAGGTCCCTTCTGGCCTGGATGATTCTGTGACTCTGCAATTTATTCCAATTATACATTGTGGTTTACATTGAACATGGAAGAGACAAAACCTCCTGACTCCACCTGAATTTTCTGCCCTCTTCCAGCTGAACATCTACCGCATCACTTTAGGAAAACTCAGGAGCCCAAGCTGGTGTCATTTACTCTCCAAAAGCCAGACAGCCAATGCAAACCACTCTTCCACTACACTATTTTCTACCAGCAGAAATCTATTTGCCCTTAATTTCCATCCCTCATGCATAAGTGTTACCTATAGTACCGAAAAATGAACCCTCAGAGTGTCCCAATGTGTTAGAGAGAAGCTTAAAGTAAGAAAAAATCTAGGTTTTCAAACATATAGCAGTTCAATACACTGCATTTAGTAGTTGCCCCTGAATCCACAATCTTCCACTAGTTTACGAAGAGCAGTGAATTCAAGATGGTGATGAAACAAATAGGCTTCCTTTAGCCCAGTCCTTAAATTCCACACTCCATCCTTGGAAATCTTAAATTAAGTATTATTTATGTGCTTCTGCAGTAAGAACACAGTCCAGGTGTCATAAATTACCAGCAGCAAGCTAACGTTTTAATATTTTTTTTCCAAACACAGCATCCACTCCCTCCTATTAACTCTCTCTTCTCTACAGCTTGGTGGGACAGGGCTGTCAGCAGGAGCGTCTCTCTCCATCAGCCTCCCTGGGCTGCCAGCAGAAGATGCCAACAAACATGGAGAGATGAGTCACAGCCTCAGGAGAGCACCTCTTGTAAGAAAATTAGGAAAGCAACTTCATAGCGAGAGGGGTCATAAAGCAGCAAGGGAACCAGGTAATGGGGAGGAGGGAGACACTATCCCCATTCGGAAAAATTTTCTCCTATGATGGCTCACTACATCTCTGAATCCAACATATAGGCAAAATCCAGAGGTAATAAACACAACTACAGAACAGATTCTGGTGGGCATGGCCAGAGCAGCTCATACCATCATCAGTTTATACAACGGGAACAAGCAAAGTGCCAGGATCTGTGTGTGCTGTTGCTTCCCTCCACCGTCACCAAAGGAGTTACACCAGCTGATCTTCACCAGGGATCTGGAGAGCACTCCAAATCTAGTGTTAATATGAAAAATATTCTGCATTTAAGACAAATATGAAGCTCTTCTGTGAGAAGTTAGTTTGATGGTTGGACTAGATGATCTTAAAGGACCCTTCCAATCTAGACAATTCTATGATCCTAAGTAAAACAAATTTCAGGGCCATAAACAGCCATGCATTTAATGCTGCAAAAGCATCCATTCTTCTCAAGCAAAGCTCTCCCTGGCGTGTTAGGAGAAGATGACAACCAAAGCTAACATTGTTTGGTTCAGTACAACCGCAGGAAGAACAATTCACTGCAGAGAATGTTTGAAATTAAGGGCTACTGCCACCTCCAAACTCATTCTGACTCTCATTTTCCTGCCTTTGGTAAGCAGTTAAGTTTCATTTGTTCTGGGCCTGAGTCATTATTTTCTTCCTTAACTAAAAAAAGATCTCTAAATGATAATATACGACTCTCGTCTTCATTTTTTATTATTTGAATAGGGTTAGTATCCTACTTATGTATAAAGTAAGAATCCAGGCAAGAAAACCAAGAAACTTTCCAAACACAGAGATACTTTGTGTTTGACTTATTCCACGTGGTTATGGAGTGGGATTCAATGGAAATGGTATGGGAACTGACTGGGAGACACATATTCTGCACCCATGTAACAGAGAATATGTAGAACTGGAACAGGACAAATCAGACCTATGGTGTTTACATCTTCTCATAATAGAACTTTGTCCAGAGACTATAGAGTTGCACAGTTACGCTCTCAAGGAGACAGCTTAAATTCATTAAGCTCATTAAAAACTTCATGTGTGTAAGACACAGGGTAACACAGCTGTACTGCAGGGCAACCCACCGCTTCTAAAATACCACTCTCTTCCCTGTAACGATGAGACTCGGAGTAGCAAACTCATAATTGAATAATATGTAATTGGCATAAACTTTAGCATGAAAAGAATCGGTTTCTATCACTTGAATTAGGCAGATTGACTTGTAGGAGAAGGTATAAATGTACCTTGTGTCTGACAAGGGACAATATACGTTGAAGTAGGAGAAAGCTTTACCTGTGAAAGTATCTGTCCTCACTGAGCCAGCGTGAATGGCCACGATGCTGGGCCCAGAGGAGCAGAATCAAACGCCCTATTACCACAAAGTTTAAAGAAATTACTTCTTCCTTCAGAGAAAAAGGTACTTTTCTAGGTGGTCCCCTTTACTCAAACATTGTCTCAACCCTGTTTAGTCAATAAAAAGGTCAAGTCACCATTTCTTCTAGGAGTATTTTGCTTTAGCAGTCACAGGGGAAAACCTGGAGGACAGACTTGGGTGTCTCCCAAAGACAAGTGGTCCCTACTCGTAGAAGGGAAAAGCAGAACGATGCCTTGGGTTTTAACACGACTTCCCCTGTCCATGTCTGCAGTGTCAAGCAAAGCCCAAGTGCAGAGGCAGGAGATGCCAACTGCCTTTCTCCAGGCATTTTGCCTAGAAATGCTTCATCTCTGCCAAGTCAACTCCTTGGCATAATACATTCCTCCAAGACGTCAATTGTCCACAAACACGTAGCTCTGCTTAAAGACTTTTTTTAAAAGAAGCCCCCACCCCAACACCTGACACTCTCACACTTGGGTAGGATTCCAACATCTCATCTCTGTCAAGGTGGATCCAGAGTGAAACCTTTCCTGAAATGGAGCTGGTTTGCTCCCAGAGTTCAAGGGCTTTTCTGGAAATTAATCTTTTCTCTTACATTAACTGGGAAGCACTGCAAAAGCTCTTCAAAACACGAAATACCCTGAACCTGAAAACCTCACTGGATGGCATGAAGGTATCTCCGAGTGGTAGCTGGTGCTGGGGGAGTGGGCTGATGACAATCCTGGAGACAGGGTCCTCCACGTGGCCACAAGAGATACACAGCCTGAGCAGCGGCCATTCACATCTTCTGCAATACTCCTCTCTACCACGGCTCACTCTTGCCCTGGTGGGCTCAGCAGAGCATGGAAATTAATTCAGATTCTATTTTTATTAGACGGCTTGTTGCTATACAACATACCCACCCATTAGGAAAGAGGAACATTGTAGTTCCTCTCATCCCCTTCCAGAGACATTTCAAATAGGTGGAGGTTTAAATACCACAAGTGAAAGCTACAGACATAAATTGCATATTTGTTTGTGTGAATCCGCACATGGCTAACCTTCCAGAATGTAAACCAAACCCTAATAATGGGACCCAGACTGAAATGGAAACCAGCTCTCCACAATGAGATACAGATTCTCGTCTCTGAGAAGTTTGCAGTCAGCTACAATAAAAATCAAGAGCTACAACTAGAACAGCCCCCAAGTCTCCATAAATATCAATTTTCCTTTTTTTTTTTATTGTTAGCAGAAGCAGCTTGGCAGAGGCAAGCCACCACACTATTAGTAAACACACGTTATTATAAACACGGAACAGAGATCAGAATAACCATCAAGGAAAAAGAATGAAAGAATTACACAATCAAGCCGACTCCTTGGAAAACAATTTCAGGAATATGAGGCAGTT
>BJBW01010560.1:0-24911 GCA_004320125.1 Scolopax mira | reverse complement strand
CACATCCTGCATCCCTCCTCCTGCAATGCATCCCTGCATTTCTCCTCCTCCCAAATGCATCCCTGCATCTCTCCCCCTGGATCACATCCCTGCATCTCTCCTCCTGCAACACCAGGGTGACCCCTGCCCGGAGGAGGCACAGACAGCCCGGGTGCTGGCTCAGGGACTTAGACACCAGACTAATTAGTGCTTGGCTTTCCTCATTAAAAAGGCTCATTTGGCTGACCTGACCAAATCTATCGGTCCAGCTGCCTCTGCTGGGTCCGACCGGCCACCCCGGGGAGGTGCGGGATGCGGCGACGGGAGGATGCCTGACCTGCCCTTCACCCCGGCTGGCAGGGGCAGCCCAAAACTCTGATGAAAGAGAGAGGAAGTGCGAGTCGGTGCGGAGCCGGCGTTTCATTTACATGAGATAAGCTCCTTCGTGCAGCAACTAGAAATCAAGAGCAATCGGCGCGGTCGGGAGACTGGTGCCTTTTGTTGCAGGAGGCGTCATGGGCCTCCTCGGAGGGAGCAGGAACCAGCCTTCCCCGGGCAGCCTGCAACAGCGAGGTGCTGCATCCTATTCCTCAGGAGGGAGGAAGGAAGGAAGGACACGTGAAAAGAAAAATAGCAGTAAATGATCCTGCTTCATCATTTTTTTTTTTTCCTGTAACCCTGCTGGCCTTACAAACAGGAACTTCATTTTAAACTAAAAATAAAGCATGATGCCTGCTATTTCACAGTTGCAGATGGGTGTTTCCAACCGCGCTGCTGGGCCCTTTGCTACAGGCAGCCCCGAGCGAGGCAGGGGAGGAAAGTGCCTGGCTTTGCATTTGCTATATTTACATGTCATCGGTTATCAGGAGAACAGGATGTCCCAGGGGAGCTGAAATAGGATACACCACACTCTTCATCCCCTGCTCAGTTCAGCCACGGGCCAGGTGGGTATGACCCGGAGCCTTGGCTGCGGCGGGGCCGGCGGTGGCCGGGCGTTATCCCGGCTGGCACGCGGGGACAAGTGGCCCTGGCATCCCCAGCCTTCCTCCAGACCCAGCCTGACACGTGTGGCTGAGGCAGAGGAGAGGGGATGGAGGGATGGAAAGCTCCTATTTCTCTTTCTGCCACACCTTTTTTTTGCTGTTGTTGTTGTTTTGCAAGGGCAGAGGAGATTAATTCTGCCTTCAAGAAAACCAGGTCTGTATTTTCTTCTACGCCTTGTTTTTTTCATGATAACTCTCCAGGAGCTGTTGTGAAAAAAATCCTCCACACGGGGAGTGTTTCAGTGCAGGGTGATGGAGCAGGAGCAACCTTCTCCTGGCAGTGCCCCCCGGCACAGCTCCCCCCGGGCCCCAGAGCAGAGTGGGGAGAGGGTGGGTGGGTGGATGGAGGGGACTGGTACCCGGTTCTCTGCTGCAGAGGTTACACCCGGCTGGCTCCCTCGGAAGCGGGCTGGATGCCCTGCCTACCTTCCCACCTTGGATTTAGATGCCTTTCTCACAGGTTGGGCGTAGCTGCCAACTATTGTGCCTTCTGTACATCACTCCACCTTGATTTCAAACCACCTCAGCTTGTGCTTGGGAGTGGTTTCCAAGCATTCAGCTCGCCCATATCTTATCCACGCTGGTTTCCTTTATGAGCTGCACCCACTACAGGTCCAGAGCTTTAAATGCAAACCCAAACAAATATGTGGTGGCGCTTCCCATTCCCACTGGGCTGGCCTGGAGTGGGAGTGGAGTGAGTCAGGAGTACCATAAAGGAAAGTGAAATAGATCCACCCTGAGCAGACGATAGGATCAGGGCAGATTAGTAGCCTTGGATCAGATTCAAGGGTCAGCATAAATCTTTAATCTTCACAAAGTCCTCGAGACTCCCTCCCCTACGCTCTGTCTCACATGCACACACACCAGGCATGACTAAACAGCTCTCTGCGGGGATGGCAGACACTTCAGAAACTCCCGGCTGGTTTTGGTTTGCAAAATAAAACAATAAAGCTGCTCTCTGTTCTGTAAACGTGAGAACTTCCCTCTGACGGGCAGATCGCGACTGATGCAAGCCCTGCTCCTCGAGACGCTGTCACCCGGCGGCCACCGCTCCTGCCACCAACGGGGGGGCTCTGCCCATGGGTCCCCCCCTCCCCGGTTTGCTGCCAGGGGTAAAACACTCATCCTCTTAATGCAGCGGGGTGAGAGCTCAGTACAACCCCCCCACCCCCCCCCATGTTGCCTCTTATTAGGTCCTGACGACACGACCTGCCGGGACGTCATTACTTATTATTCCTCTCCCTTTGCTCCCCGCTGACGCCGCGCTCAGGGGACATAATCTGGAGAGTTCCCGGGTCTCACGTGCAGCCACGAGTGCTTCGCTCGGGGTGATCGGGGGGGGGGAAACCTGGGGACACACTGGGTCCCCAGGGAGCAGAGGGGCTGGAGGAGAGGTGTGAGCCAGCTTCACACCCAACCTGGGCACCCAGGGAAAAGAAAGAGAGGAAGAAAGAAATAAAAAAAGAGCACAAAAAGCCCTGGCCTAGTTTTTGTTTCACTGTGCTGGTCCTGGGCTCGAAGGATGTGGTTTGGTGGTCAGCGCTTAAGACAGCAAATGAAAAAAAAATAATAAGAAAAAAAATATTCCTTTGATTCAAGCCAGATCAGGTCTGTGCACGCTCGTCCTGTGGCCATTGGGAAATCACACAAGGGAAAACCTGGCCCACACTGCCTGTGGCTGGTGCTGAGGGACGTGGCACGTGTCCCGTGGTGGCCCTGCGCTGCTCGATGGGGTGACGGCCGAGAGAGGTCCTCCAGGAAGGATGTCAGTCCCCGCGGGGGCTCCAGGACATCCATCTCCTCACTGCGGCAGGCTCCATCCTGAGCTTTCTTGATGGATTTATAACAATTCAAGTCACTCTTGCCACCGCTCCGTGCACAAAGGGCCAGGCAAGCTCTGTATAAGTGAATATTTATATATTCCCATCAACATTTTCAATGGGAAATTGCCTAATATGCCTTATTAAATGGGAAGCACGAGCAGCTGGCCGAGGGAGCTGCTGAGGGTGGATGTGCTGTGGCATCTCACAGCCCTCATTGTTTCAGGAACCCTTTGACTCATCTTCCGAGTGGTTCCAGGATCTGCACGGAGATCTCGCCCTCACCACTCTCCTTAAAAAAAAAGAAAAAACAAAACACCAAACCAAACCAACACCTTTGCCTCGCTCCTTGGCTCCAAAAAGCTTGTGTTGCAAATACCTCCTGACCTCAAGTGCCCAGGTGTTTGCCGGAGCTGGGCTGCAGCTGGAAAACCCCTCTGTGGTTAATGTCTCACCAGCGTGTTTGTCACAGGCCTGGCAGTGCTTGGCCGGTCCCCAGCTGACCACCGGTGTGGCACTGCCACCAGCCAGCCCTCACCCTGGGCAAGCTCCAGCCAGGTCCTGGCCAGCCCCAGGCCTGCACCGTCCCCTCGGCTGGCAGCTTCGCCAGGGCTGCAGAGAGACAGGGAAAAACTTGACGTGCAGGGAAAAAGTGGAGGGAAACCATTCCCAGGCTCCTGTGTCCCATCGAGGCGTTGGGACCTCGCGGGTTCCCAGCTCCTGCCGGGGGACCAGGGATGTCACCGCGTGCTGCGGTGCCAGGCTGCTCTGTTACTATGGGGACAAGCACCACAGGGACGACAGGAATAAATGCAGAAAATTCCCCGGTGGCTTTGCTCTGAGGGTGGCAGCGGGCACCACGGGGTGCCATAACCTGCCCTCGCTCCTTAACCCCCCCCACCCCGGCTCCATGGTCACCCACCCCTTGTGACACCCAGCTCCTCTGTATCTTCTCCCCATCTGCGAGGCCGATGGCTCAGAGCTCGACACGCCATGGTGGTTACACCAGCTGGGAAATGCCCAGGTGCCCACTGCCCTGCCTGCTCCGGAGCCACCCCGAGCATCCCTGGGGAGCCATATGCCAGGCCAGGGACCTCCTGCAGGGCACACGATTGTGGGGCACAGCAGGGTGGGTGACACACGTGCTCCCTGCCCTCCGTTGGCACAGGTCCTGCACTGGCTGTGCCAGCACGGGATGGGGCTCGCAGGAAGGAGCGGATTGAGTCAGACCTCGCACACTCACCCCTTATTCACCGGGCGATGCCAGAGCTCCCCACAACCTTTGGACGCTCGTTTAAACCACGGAAAGGGTGACGGGGCAGCCGGTGGGCAGGGAAAAGGGGCAAATGGCCTTTGCCAGGTGGTGGTGGGCACTGCTGTCAGAGCCTCCATCCCGGGGTGGTCCCCAGGTTGGGCTGAGCACGGTGCCCACCACCCTTAGAGCCTTCCAGCACCTGCCGTGGGGTGGTTGGGTCGATTTTGGAAGTTTTATCCTCCTCAACCGAGAGTTGTGACTCATGGGGCACCTTGAGCTGAAGCCCCAGCCCGTGGCCCTCAGGGGCTCCCGAACTCCTGGACCTGCTTTTGCTCATCATCCTCCAGAGCCAGTGCTGCAGGAAGGGAGCCACCGGCCGAGGCCAGTGACAGCCTTCCCGAGAGCATCGTCTTAGAAAGCGGCTCTTGGGAGGCGCGGTGATTCAAGGGGAAAGCTCTGCAACAGTCATTCTGGGAAGTTTCCATTTGAATTGCTGCAAAGAGCAGTTTTTCCATGATAAACAGATTGCTTCAGTTCCCCAGCAGCGCTGGGTGAGGGGGGGGGTCACCACCACCCCCTTCCTGCACGGGGCCCTGACTCATCCTCCACCCCAAGGCTTGGCTGACAGGCCCAGGGACAGGCAGGGCTCCGGTGGGTCCGCGTTTGCAGCCACCGTGGTGCCCTCAGGAGTCCTCCCACGGCACCCGGGGAATTCAGCCCCACAGCACCCCGTACAGTTTGAGGTCAAACGCTTGTTTGAAACCAAGAACCAGAGAAAAACCCCTCCCCAACCAACCCCTGCCCGGCGTGTGCAGCACCAGGGCCTCCTCCAAAGCTCTCCTGGGGCACTATCAGGCTTTTTCATTTGCAAACCGGGGCTCCAACACACTTCGACTCTACGGGCAAGGCTTAGGGGACTCCCTGCCCGCCTCGTCCCCATGCCACCGGGGATGCTCCGGGGCTGCCCGGGACCCCACATTGAACCTGCACCCCCGGAGCAGCAGCCCAACCTCGGCTGACCTTCTGGAACATGACATTTTGGCACCGCTGTGGCCACTGCTCATATGGGTGTCGCAGCCACGGTGGAGAAAACACCGCTCATCTCTTCCCCACGTCAATACCCAAACCAAGTCACTCTGAAACCTCCTGCCCCAGCCATCTCCAAGGCAAACATTTGAGCGGGCAGCGATCAGGGGGGAAGAGGAATCCCACTCCCCCTGTGCCTCTTTAATCCTATGGAATAATGCAGGCTGCATAGCAGAGCCTGGACCCGCTCCAGTGCTCTCCGGAGGCAATGACAGACCTCCCACTGGTTTCAACAGGAAAGAGCTGGGGCTTGGAATCAGCGTGGCACCAGCAGCAGAGAAAGATCACCGGGCCCTGAGAATGCACGAGAGCGTGGCTGCCTATGCCCATAGCTCACGCCTCATCTCCCATCACACCCGTCTCACAACATGGTGATTACCCTGCGATAATCACCAGCGACTGCTTCCACGGGGGATGAGATACCTTCCCCGCCAGGCACCAATCGATGGCTGGAGCCAAACTCCACCAGCAGGTCCCCAAAGCAAGGGGAAGGCGTGGGAAAAGGCCCCCAACCTTTAGGTTCCATAAGGTTGTCCACTGTAAGGTGGCCATAACCTTATTAATGATTCGCCGTCAAGAATAGAAATAAGAGTTAAATCTTCCATAAGCTGCTCAGCTCCCCCCTCGTGTCACACACATCCTCAGGCAAAAGTGCAAATACGAACTCCGTGCGTAGCCCGTGACAAGGATAAGAAATATTTCAGGCCTAACCGTTTGCATATTCATCAATTCATCAGCAGTTTCAAAGCAGAATATATATCTTTGCCTTTTTTCTTTTTTTTTTTTTCTCCTAGGCAAGCTGAAAGGAGGGAGGCAGCGAGGCTACCGGGAGAGCCCCACACGGGAGACACCACCACGGGCTGGAGGAGAGATACAGCCCTTCTGCAGGGAGAACACCCATTACTCCCCTGGGTGGCACAGCCCCGGTGAGGACCAGCCTCTGCCACTGCTTTTCTGGCGTGAGCTGTTGTTGAGAGAACAATAAAGAGCCTTCTCACCCTGGGGAAGGGAGTAAAAAGCAGAGGATGGGAGAGCAGATAAAATGGACCTCTGGGGAGAAGATCGTAGCTCCTTGAGGGTAGATCCAGTTGGGTACTTGAGTACAAGGAGATGGAGAGCAACCAGGACAGCCCCGTCCTGCTCCTCTTTGCCCAAGGGCAGCAGGATGCACAGGAGGAGAGGAGGATCCTGCTTTCTTATTGTGGGGTGTTCCTTGCTGCTTGCAAACTAATCCCAAACTCCTGTGCTTTCCCCCAGGTGGGTGGCGTTGCCCAGCCCTCCCCAGGTTGGCAGTTTTTAACGAGGCACAGGGTGAAGAGCCCTTCCCAGCCCCAGCCCTGCAAGGGCAGGTTGGAGGGGGCTTGGAGCAACCCGGTCTGGTGGGAGGTGTCCCTGCCCGGGGCTGGGAATTGGATGGGCTTCAAGGTCCCTTCCAACCCCAAGCAACGTGTGGTTCCATGATCCAGAGGAGCTTTACTGTTTGGCCTTTTCTGGAGGTGCTGGGATGGCAATAGCTGGCTCCGTGGGGTGAGGTGCCCGGAGCAGAAACACACCCCGGGAGAAAGCGAAACGTACAAGAAACAAATCATTTCCAAATGCCAGGGAGAAATAAATCATTTCCAAAATACCAGGGAGAAATAAATCATTTCCAAAATGCCAAGATTACCCTCTGGCCCTTAAAGCCCCAGTGTGGGAGTGGGGTGCCGAGGGTGGGCACCCCCTTCCCCACCACCCTCCGTTGCACCGTCTAACGGTGCCAGGGCTCTGCCCCAGCCCGGGGCTGGTAACGGACAGATTCAATGCAGGGGCCAATTAGCAGCGTTTCCCTGGCCGGCTGCCACCCGCAGCTCTTTGGATAGTTCTCGGGTGCCACGAAGTGCCCGGTGAAGGGCGGTGGGAAAGGTCTGGAGCATGGTTTGGGGGGGAGGGAGGGAGGGAGGGAGGGGGGCTGTGAGAGCCCAGGCTGCGGCCACGTGCCACGGGCCGGGGTTAGAAGCCACAGATACCCCCTGTGACACAGCGAGGGGCAGCGTCGCCGGCTCCGCTGGTTGCCCTCAGGTCACACCACCTCAAACCCAGCAAGAAGAAACTCACCCTTGGCATTCCCCACCCCCTCCTCCCACCCCCAGCATCACTCCAGATCTCTAACGGGGTGGGGGGCGGGAGGAAAGAAAAAGGAAAAAAAGGACTTGCTCAAGACCTGCTGCTTTTCTTTTCTTTTTTTTTTTCTCTTTTTTTTTTCTTTTTTTATTTCTCTTTTTTCCACGACGAAGCAGCTAAAGCAGAAAACAGCAATTATCTGGTTCAGTCTGGTGCTGCTGGCCTGGAACATGCCATGACAACGTGTTTCTTGTTTCAAAGCCTCTTTTTGTACTAGGACACAGTTCAAGGGATCTTGCAATGCCTGCATTTGTAAACACGCGGCACTTGCAGCTACACGCTTTGCAGATGAAACCCCGGGGGCAGAGCAGAAGGGCACTTCTTCTCCCCGTGTCACAGCCGGGGCCAGCGCGGGGGGACACGGGTCCCCCCTCCCTAGACTGGCTGATGGGGGCGGGCGGGATGATCCTGGGATCCGGGAGCACCCCCCGAAGGGGCAGGGTGACTGCTCGGAGGGGGTCCTCAAAAGTCACGGCACGTTCAGAAAAATGGAGTCCTGGAAAAGAAGAAGAAGAAAAAAAAAAATCACAGCAAAAAATGTGCGTCACTGCAGATTATTTTAGGCCCCGGTCCATGCATAATGCAAATAAGCAGCTCCCGGGGTACATGCCTGTAAAAACCATCCAGTCCCAGAGCGCTGGGATGGAGGAGCTTTCCAAACAGGTGGTGAAAGGCTAAAATTATGTGTCTCCGTGTCCTCAGCGGGGTGAGGAAGGGCCTGGGCTTTCGGGAGGGCTCTCTCCCTGCCTCCGCGGGGCTGCTGCAAAACGGGACCCAGACATTTAAGAATTCAAGAGCATTTCTGTCCTTTTTTGAGGCTCTTGATCACCGAGCCCCGCTCAGCATCCCCGGGCTCCCCTCCAATCCACCCCGCACCCGGCTGCCCCCTTGGCCTCGCTTTGCCCCCCCGATGGCTTTAGTTATCATTTATTTTTCAATTTTTTTTTTTTTTTTTTTACTTTTTCCCGGGGAAGGGGATAGGGGTGGAGGTGGTAATTAAAAAAAAAAAAAAAAAAAATCATTGTATCCTCCTCGCCTGACTTCAAGGAGTCGCTCGGGAAGCCCTATTTATGGGTTGAAACGCTGCTGAAAGAGTTATTGCTGTGTTATTCAGCTGCTGTGCCAAGGCTGCGCCGGGGCTCGGGTTGCTGCTGAAAGGGTGCCAGGCACGTCTTTTTCCAGGAACCAGCCGCCGTATTTAGCCTCCGGCTGCACATGAAAGACTGCAGTCGGAAACGTGACATTGTGTCAACATTTGAGGCAGGTCAGAGCTGGGTGAGACCATGAAAACAAGTCCCCGGGAACTCAGGCACGGGCTGCCACCGCCTGGCCCCGCGCCGGCCACCGGCCCCCGGCGGCACCCCCCAGGGTGGGAGGATGGTGGGGCACCCGGACACCACCCCCAGCCCGAAATTACCCCTCGCTCCCTGGGCAAACATCATCTCTTCCACTATTATTATTATTTTTTAACAAATTTGGTTTTTCTACACTTTTTTTTTTTCACAATTTTTGTCTTTCCCTACAACTTTTTTTTGTTTGTTTTATCTCCTCCCTGTCCGAGGATCAAACCCCACCTGGACACCTTCCTGTGCCTCCTGCCGTGGGTGACCCTGCTCTGGCAGGGGGGGTTGGACCAGAAGAACTCCAGATGTCCCTTCCGACCCCATGTCATTCTGTGATCTGGGGCTTCTGGGCGTCCTCCCACTCCACCACAGGGTGGGTCAGAAGGATGGGGACCGAAAGGGAGCCAGCGCCGTGGACAGGAGCCAAAAAGGCAGCCGTTAACCAGGCTGTAAATGTCCCCCAAACACCACCCCCCACCCCAAAAAGGGGTGACTTCCAGGCATCTTCAGTGAGATTGATATTTAGCCCTAATTATCACAAATTCAACGTAGAGGTCAGGAGGCCTCAAGTAAGTTGCTCTGAGCAGACTGTCAAGCAGACGTCGCTTGAAGCCAAGGCCAACTGTGGTCCCACATCCAGCATCTCCTCCGGTGGGTCCCAGAGGAGCTGCAGCCCGGGACCAAGTTGGGCATTTCAACCTCCCACCGCCTTTTGGGCTTCATCTGCCCAGCGAAAATCTCAAATATCCCCCAGAAGTGCCCCCTGCCCCATCCCCGCGTGGGCAGCGCAGCTGAGAAACCGAGTCCTCCCGCCCTCCCTGCACACCCCGAGCCCCCCGGAGGAAAAAAAAAGTCCATTTTAAACTCCAGATAATGGGCCGAGCCTGCAGAGAAGATGCATCCTCCACGGCAAGGGGCTGCCTCCTCCTCCTCCTCCTCCTCCTCCTCCTTCCCCCGCTCAGCCAGGGGGTGGGTGAGCCAAGAAAGCCAGAGCAGAAAGTGAAATAAGGAGAAAGAGCCGCCAGCCAGGGCTCCCCTGGCACCTCCCTCGGGTCGGGCAGGAGGAAAATCCCCCAAAGTGCCAAAGGAATTAAAACAACATCCCTGGGGACAGGGGTGACGGGACACTGAGCTGCCTGCGGGCACCGGAGCTGCCGGGGGTCCCCCCCACCAGATGAAACCCCCTGCTCAAACATTCACAGGCACAGGAGGCAAACCCGTATCTTCCACAGGAAAATAATTATTTTATTAAGTATCTTTAAACAACTACTTAACATTTAGTCGAGATAAAAATATGTACAATATCCCACCTTGAAGAAGGCTCCAAAATATAAACACTGTACCTCTCCCTAGAGAAAAACACAAAAATTCTTCTCTTCAAAAAAAAAAAAACAAAAACCAAAGACAATCCGGAAACAAGAATACATTCATATTTCTCACTTCTGTATGCTCAAGTAGTTATACAAATAATAGACATCTGAAACGCTTTACCTTTTAATATATTTATATAATATATATATATATATATATTTATAACAGGATTTTACAAATAAAGGCAACAACTGTATACCAAAAAAAAAATAATCCAAAACAAAATCAAAACCCAACAACAAAATAAAGGTTAGAACACAATCTGCAATCAAGCATAGTGCATCTCAACAGCTGGTGCAATGGGAGGGCGAAAGGAAAATGCAGGGGTTCTGGACACGAGTTTTCCAAACCAGTAAGGAAAAAACCAAACAAACAAACAAACAAAAAAAACCAAAACCAAATCCAACCAGCACTGCATTTCGCAGTGAAGTTTTGGGGTTTTTTTCTTTTTTAATTAAAAAAGAATAAAAGAGCCAAATCATTGGACGTGCTGTTCCTCTGCAGAGAGAGACCCTCGCAGGTGATGGGACAAGCGTCAGCGCCCGAGCCCTCTGAGGTCAATGTGGTGAGAGGGGCCGGGGCTGCCCAAGGGGGCTCAGGAACTCGGATGCTCAGACACACCCCCCCCTGGGATTTGACTCCTTTGAAAATCCCAGCTTTTCCATTTCCCAAAGGCACTGACGGGGGCACATTCAGTGGGCACCGGCTGAACGGCTCCCTCTGGGACGTCACCGGCCGGTCCCCCCGCTGCCACCACTCCCCAAAGCCCCGGGGTTCCCCAGGGAATAGAGCCGGCGGGGTTCGGAGTCAGGGGCAGCAAAGTCACCCCCAGGAGATGTTTCTCCCCCCGCCCGGCCCAAAGTAGCAGCTCAACTTACAGGAAGGGGCGCGTGTTAATTCATTTATTAGCTGTACGCCATGTAAAGCTTCCAAGCAGCATCTACTTTTTATTTCTTAAAAAAAAAAAAAAATAAAGAGAAATATATATATCAGCAAAGGTGTGGAGAGAAACCCGTCTTAAGGTCTACCTGACTGTGCACGACCAGCTCTGCTCCTCCTCCTCCGCTTTGGGTGGTGTGGCCACCGCTGGCCACCGCTGGCCACCGGCCCGTGGGGCACCGAATTGGTTCAGCTCAAACTGCCGGCCCCGGGGGCCGTTGCCCTAAAAGCCCTTATGAGAAGTACCGGATATTTTTATCGCCGCAGACCCTAAAGCCACGTCTGCCTCAAGGAATATCTTATTATTATTAATTTTCTTTTTTTTTTTTTTTTTTTTCACAGCTTTGCAATAGAAATCACAGCCGCCCGAGCCGGCGGTTGTTCTGTGGATGCGGAGAGGGAAGGAGGTTGAAGGGGTAAAGCAGAAAACCCTTTTTTTTTAAAAAAAAAGAAAAGTTTTGGAAGTAGTTCTGCATCGCTGACCTGGGCGCATCCTTCATCCTTCTCCAAGCTACCGGATGAGGCAGAGAAAAGGGGATTTCACTTCCTACGTGCAGTGAACCTTATCCCCACACCTCAGTCCAGCCAGTACATAAAAGGGAAACAAACAGTCTCAAACTTAAAAAAACAACAACAAAACCAAAAAAAAAAGTAAAAAAGAAAAGAAAAAAAAGAGGTGGGCTGGGGGGGAAATAAAAATATAAAAGTCACTTTGCGCTTAGTCTTTGGTTTCCAAGTTCAAAGGAGGAATCTGCTTCAGAGCCTGAAGCAGAGCGGAGGAGTCGATGGGGGAATGGGCCGGGACGGGAGAGGGGAGTCTCTGGGGCATCAGCAGCGGGGGGGAGATTTTGTCGGGGTTCATGAAGCCGGTGAGCGCGGCGGCGGAGGCCGGGAGGCTGGGGTAGAGGACGGGCACGGAGGCCGGGTACCAGCACTTCTCCAGCATGGGCAGGTAGGCGGTGGCGGAGGGGGGGATGAGATAGAAGGGCACGCAGAAGGGGGGCTGGTGTGCGTGGGGGGCCAGGAAGCCGCCGGAGGAGCCCATCACGTCGCTGCCGAAAGGGCCCTCGGCCTCCGGCGACTCCAGCCTGCTCCGTTTGGCCGGCGGGTCCTCAGTCTCTTGCTTAATGGAGCTTATTCTCTCCTGGACGGCGAACTTGAGGTCGGTATCATCCTTTTTGAAATACTGCTGCTCGCACTTGGAGTCGCTTTTCTCCAGCTCCCCCCCGTACCCGCTGTCCGTGTCCGTGTCGCTGCCGCTCTGCTCTCCGCTGGAGTGGGCAAATGTCCTCTGGATGACGGGCACGCAGTTCTTCCCGTGTCCCTCGGCCCCTTTGCTCAAGGAGACGGGTTTCTCCTTCGAGTCCAGCGTTTTGGGGGGGGCGTCCCCGGCTTTGCGGCCCTGCAGCACCTCGGAGGCCATGCGGTGCAGGTGGCCCACCAGCTGGGACGACTTCAGGTCCTTGCCGTTCTCGTGCTTGGCCAGGTATTGCAGCATTTCCTTGGCACACATCTGGAAACCGGATCGAAACATTTCCTGGCTGGAATCGAGGTTTCTTGACGACAGGTCACCTGAGGAAAACATTAACAGACAGGAATTAAAAATTAACGGCGCTACATAGTTCCACGAGCATCTTCCAGGCGATGGCGAACTTCGGCTGCAGCACAACCAGAGAGGTCAGCTCGATGGGCAGACCCACTTTTGCACGTATTCCCCCCAGTTTTGCACATATTCCCCCACTTTTGCACGTATTCCCCCCATTTTTTGCACATATTCCCCCACTTTTGCATATATTCCCCCACTTTTTGCACATATTCCCCCCCACTTTTGCATATATTCCCCCATTTTTTGCACATATTCCCCACACTTTTGCACATATTCCCCCCTACTTTAGCACATATTCCCTCCACTTTTGCACATATTCCCCCCCATTTTTGCATGTAATCCCCTGATTCCTGCATAACCCTCTGTTTTTATTTAAACATCCATCTGTCCGCTTTTACGTAGTAACTTTACACTTATTTTTCAGGTCTGTATTTATGGTACGTGTCACCTTCAACAGGTGCTGCCCTACGGAGCGAGTGAACCCGGTGGTTTCTCCGGGGGGAACCAGCCCAGCCCCTCACCCCCCCCACCCCCCCTCCCCAGCCCCTGGAGCACATCTGTCCCCAGACGGTCCCCAGCCCCAGGACATTTCAGCCCCAGCTGAAAGCTCTATTGCACTCCCTGTGGCTGTCAGAGCAGTGGAAGGCTCCTCAGGAAAAAAAAAAAAGAAAAGAAAAAAAAAAACACAACAAAAAAGAAAAAAAAACCCGAACCCTAAATTTTACTTTATCAGATTCACGTGAGTGCCACATGTGAAAACAGAAGGAGGAAGTACATCTGAAGCATGATAAGCTGATGCACCAGGTCCCCTCTTTGCCTGCAGAACACAGTCTCATTTAGAAAGAGACCAAAAAAAGGTGTCTATAAAAATCAGATTTATATGTATTTTCAGGAAAAAAAAAAAAAACAAACAAAAAAACCCCACCAACAACCCTAAACAAACCAAACTGGGTTTGATCCAAAGCTCCTGCACGTAAATGGCAAGACCCGGCTGGCTTTGGAGAGAACCTCACAGCAAACCTGGGCTTTAAATACAACTTCTCAAAATCCAATTTCATTTGGAAACAACCCCGCGGGACACTCTGCCGTGACCACGCTGAGAAACGCGCCTTTTTCTTTTCTTTTTTTCTTTTCTTTTTTTTTTTTTTCTGAGGCGAAAGCTCATCGAGCAAAGGGAGAGAAACCCACCAGCGATTAAAGGCAGGAGCTTCTGCCTCCTCCCTTCTACAGGAACGAGGTGTCACCACCGCCTTCCCAGAGCCTCCCAGAGAGAAAGTCCAGTTCCCACAGGAGGGATCTGGCCACTCACCCGCCGGGAAGCCGCTCTGCAGGGCCATTATCTTCTGCTGCTGCTGCTCGATGAGGTTGGTCAGGGCTTTCACGTGCTTCAAGGTGAGCTCCAGAACCACGGCCTTCTCCAGGTGACCCAGCGTCTGGAGGCAGAGGGACAGGTTGGCGTCCGCCCCCGGGGTCGGCCACGCAGGACGGGGCCCACGACCTTCGCCAATTAATTAATTACCAGCAGAAGGACCCAGGTAATTAATTACCAGCGGAAGGACGCAGACCCAGGCCGTTTGGGGGAAGAGGGGGAGCGGGCAGAGCCCTGTCCCCGAGCAGCGGGGCCATAAGTGCCAATATTCCCAGAGAATTGATTAAAAAGCAGGCTGCAGAGAAGGCTGCCGGGGGGATCTCGGGGGGAGGGGGGGATTTTCGGTCCCACCGCAGAGGAGTATTTTATTTATCTCTCTGTTCTGCTGCCCCTGATGCCCCCCCACCCCACCCCCAACCCTTAGCACGGGGGGGATCCTGCCGGGGGGCACTGGGGGACACGGGCAATGAGCCCCGCAGCTCCTGCAGTGTCTCTCGGGGAAAGTTTGGGATGGAAAGGAAGGAAAGGGGGGGGTCCCCGGTACCCACCGTCAGCTTGAGGTGCTCGGGCAGCAGGTCCTTCAGCTGCGCGATGCACTCGTTGATCCTGTCGCGCCTCTTCTTCTCGATCAGGCGGTGGGGCAGCTTGTAGGTCTCCTGCAACGCCAGGGGCGCCGGGTCAACCCCCCCCGGGGGGGCGGCGGGGCCAGCGCCCCCTTCTCCCTCTGTGTCCGTCCCTCCGTCCGTCCCCACCAGGGATAACGGGGGGCCACCCGCCGGGAGCAGCCGGGAGCCGGCAGAACTTTCCTTCCCCCCCTCCCACCTCCCCCTCTCCAGCTCAAACACACCCCCCCCCCCAATATTTACCTTATTGTCCTCGCTTCTCTTTAACCCCCTCCTGGGCTTGTAAACTTGGTACATGTGGGCGAAGTCCAGCCTGCACGGGGTTATGGGGGGGGGAAAGGAAAAATAAAGCCAAATTATCCCCGGGGGGTCGAGGTGGGGGGGCCGCTCCTCCTTCCTCCTTCCTTCCTTCCTTCCTTCCTTCCTTCCTTCCTCCTCCTCCTCCTCCCTCCCGAGCCCCCTTACCCCGGCAGGTCTCCGCTCTCCAGGGGGGGCATCTTGCCCAGGCAGACGGGCGGAGGTTGCGCGCTGGGGATGCGCTCCATGGCGGGGTGGGTTCAAACCCCTTTATATTGAGATATATATATATATAAAAATATATATAAAAAATATAAAATAATAAAGGGTTTAGCGGGGAAGGGAGGGGGGGAGGGGAAGGGGGGGCGGTAAAAAAAAAAACAAACCCCGCTACCGAACCCGAAGAACCCGAGCTCAGGGCGGGTTGTTCATCCCGCGTCCCTCTCCGGGGCTGAAGGAACGACGGGGCGGCGACCGGGGCCGGGTTAAATGCGGGCGAGTGGGTGGACGGGAACGACGTGCCTTACCCTGTGACTACCGGCACGTCTGGCGGCCGACGGGGCGGGCGGGACGGGCTTTCCCCCCCCCCCTCACACCTCCCTTCTCCTCCTCCTCCCCCCTCCCAACCTCTCTCTCCTTCCTCCTCCTCCTCCTCTCTCCATCACATGAGCCTCACGTGTCGGTAGCGCTGCCGCCGCCGTGCAACGTGCCGGGGAAAAGGGGGGGGGAGCACCGAGAGGAGGGGGGGCAGGATGGGTGGTGTGTGTCCCCCGGGGAGGGATGTTGCGGTTCTCACGGCCCCCCGACGGGAGCTGCGGGGGAGGGTGGTGGTGGTGCCCCCCCAAAAAGTGCCGAAACGCTTTTACCGCTCGATATCGCCTTATAACTCCGTCTTATGCTGCCCCCCCCATCCCAAAAAAACCCAAAACACCCCCACCCCCCCGAAAAAACCAGCCCCAACACCAGGAGGCCGGTTGCACCCGGTGATACCCACGGGAGAAAAGCTTTTCTTTTGAAGGGTTTTGGTCTTTTTTAAAATTTTTTTTTTTAATTTTTTAAATTATTTTCTAATTTTCTTATTATTTTTCCACTTTATTTTTGCTTATTTATTTATTTATTATCTCTCATTTTATTTATTATTTATTATTATTTTTTTAAATTATTTTTCATTTCATTTTTGTTATTTTTACTTTTTACTTATTATTTTATTTATTGTTATTTTTCCTTTTTGTTATTTTTACCTTTTACTTATTACTCTATTTATTTTTGATTATTTTTTTCATTTTATTTTTTGCTATTTTTATTTTTCATTTATTCTTTTATTACCACTTTAACATTTTATTTTCCTTGGTTTTATCTATTATTTTATTGGGGTATATTATTTTTTTAATTTTATTTTTGTTATTTTTATTTTCTGCTTTCTATTTTTGATTTGATTATTTTTTAATTATTTTTCATTTCACCTTTGTTATTTAAACTTTAATTTATTTATTTATCATTTTTTCCCTTTCTCTTTATTATTTATTTATTTACTATTTTTTTCAATTTTTGTTATTTTTATGTATTATTTCTTATTTTATTTAAGTTTTATTATTTTTGTCTCGTTTTATTTTTCATTATTATTTTATTTATTTTTTTAAATCATGTATTATTTTATTTCTTTTTTAATTATTTTACTATTTCTTCCCCCCCCCCCCCCCCCNNTTTTTTTTTTTTTTTTTTTTTCCCCCCCCCCCCCCCCCATTTTTTTTTTGGCTGAATGCTGAACAAGTAGAGGCAAGCTCATCAGATTAAAATAAAGGGAAAAAAAAGCATGTTTTAGCAGAACTCCAGCACACACACACACACACACCCACACCCCCAGAGCTTCCCCCCCCCCAGAGTCCTGCTCCGCCTCGGGAGGAATGTGAGGTCAGGGAGGGGGTACGTGAGAGCGCGGGGAGTTTTATAGGGAGCTGGAGACGGGGCCTTTTCGGCCGACGGGGCCTGTCGGTACCGGGAGGAATCCCTTGGGAAATCAGCACCTCACATTTAGCTGCAAACGTAAGGCTTGTAAAAAAAAACAAAAAAAAAAAAAACTCTTCAGGAGATGCCAGCCACATCCCCAGAGTAAAGAAGGCAGCGACACGGAGCTCCCCAAAGCAGATGCTGGGGTTGTGTCCCCCCTCCTTGGCAGGGTCTTCTCAGTGCTTGTGCCTGATGCTGCTCTTTGTGGCCGAGATCCCGAGGAGGGGGCTGTGACCCCGAGGAGGGGGCTGCAACCCCGAGGAGGGGGCTCACGGCCCGACAACAAAGTGCCGAGGTTTAAACCACAGCCCCAGGCCCTGGACTTCCCACAGAGGAGACTGTCTCCTGCGGGGGCACCCAACAAAATTGTCGAGAACCACCAGGAGAAAAGCTGGAGGAGACATGTCTGTGTGTCCCCCCCCTGCAGCCCAGGGGACGGGGACCCCCCGAAATAACGGGGACTCCATCAGACAGAGCCTGTTATTCTCCAAACAAAGAGGAGCTGGAGAGGGGGTGGGAGGAAAAAACCCCATGTACCATTTTTAATCTATCCCATCGCCGACCCTCTGTCCGAGGCGGCAGAAATAATTAGAGCTCGCTGCAGCTGATTGCTAATGAAAAACGAGGTCTGGGGCCAACCTGCTCTGCATTTTAAGTTGAGGCTGGGAGCGTACGTGGCCGGCTCCGTGGCCCCGAATTGTCTGAGTCCCGCGTGCTCTCCCAGAGATCGGGGACATTCCTGCAGAGGGTGGTGAGCCACACACCAGGGGCAGAGGTAATCCCCAATTATTGAGCCCTTTGACCGCTCTGGTGCTCGCCAAGCAACTCTCCGTATCAGGGGTTACTCATGACCTTAAGGGACGTTGCCAAGGATTTAGGAGTCCCCCTAAAAAGAGGACCCGAGTGAAGTTATGACATTCTCGGGCACCGAGTCGGATTGCTGGAGAGTTGAATTACATTTTCCTGGGGATCGGTTTTCACAAGCGAGGGCTGATGCAACCATCAATTTGCCTTCTTGAGTTCTGTTTGCCGCATTATTTCGACGCGGAGGGCTCCTTTGCAGCGCACCATTAAGGCAGCAGCAGCAAAATGTTTAAAAAAAGGCTTCATTTTTCTTTTTTTTTTTTTTTTTTTCACCCCTCAAAAAAACCCCTATGCGCCCGGGGGGGAGCAGCAGGTCTCCTGAGCGTGTCTTTCAGGAGGGCTGAGAGTCACAGGACGGCAGCGGCGCGTGTCCCAGGGGGGATTTGCAGTTATTTACAGAGGCAGTAAAAAGGGGAGGGCTTGGGGGTCGGTTTGAAGGTGAGGGGCTGGGGGGTGGCCGAGCCCCAGGACCTGCCCCTTCCCCTCCCAACCACAGCAATTTGGGGGGGGGGGGCAAAAAACGTTCCAAAAATCCCTGTCGCGGCCGTCTGATGGGAGCCTACGTGGGCAGCGCGGGGAGCTAACAGATGGGCCGTGGATTCGAGCTTACGATAAGGTTACTGAGGGTGGTTTTGTTTTAAAATGTCTCTTACTTAATATATCCATGAAGGCCAGGCATGTGCCTGTGGCCTGTAATCAAACCGCTGACTCTCCCTCGCTCTCATTTCCAGCAATCTCGGGTTTCTGGCACCGGAGGTGAAAGAACAGCCACGTCTGGGCCCGGGGCTGCGCCGGGCGGGAGGTGCCGGCACGGACACGGTCCCTCCTCAGCATCTGAGGGATGGACGGCCCCGAGGCCTCCGTAATTAATGCACATTGATTTTTTTTATTATTAATTTTTATTTTTTTTTTTCAGAAGGAAAAGTTTCTGCGGGAGCAGAACCGTCTGCAGGAGAGCAGGGTGTGCTTCTTGCCCAGCCTGGGCTTGGCCAACGTGGTGGCTCTTCCAGCCAAACAGGTGGGTCTCCATCCTTAGGGACGGACTGGAAGGTCCCTAGTGGGCAGCAGAATCATAGAATGGTTGGTGTTGGAAGGGAATTGGAAGATTATCTAGTTCCAACCCCCTGCCCTGGGCAGGGACACCTCCCACCAGCCCAGGTTGCTCCAAGCCCCCTCCAACCTGCCCTTGAACCCCTCCAGAGATGGGGCAGCCACAGCTTCTCTGGGCAATCTGGGACAGGCTCTCACCACCCTCACAGCCAAGAACTTCTTCCCCACATCTCAGCTCCATTTCCCCTCTTTCAGTTTAGAACTGTTCCCCCTCCTCCTATGTCTCCCCTCCCTGAGGCGAAGTCCCTCCCCAGCTTTCCTGGAGCCCCTTGAGGGACTGGAAGGGGCTCTAAGGTCTCCCCAGAGGCTTCTTCAGGAAGAACCCTCCCAATTCTCTCAGCCTGTCCTCCCAGCAGAGGGGCTCCATCCCTCTGACCATCTTTGTGGCCTCTGCTGCACTTGCTCCAACACCTCCATGTCCTTCCCACGCTGAGGACTCCAGAGCTGGACACGGGGCTCCCGGTGGGATACACGAGAGCAGGGTGCTCTCAGCCATGCAGGACGGTCCCCCCGTGCCATTCCCACCACCTCACTGCAGCCTGAGGGCTGTGGGACTGCAGCATCTTGGTTGATATAGGATGTATCAAGCCAGGAACACCTGGGACCAGCAGCTCCCAGCAGACTACCTCTAATTTCCCACCCATACTGTCCAAAGCACATGTAGGAGAACCCACCTGCCTCAGCCAAAGGCAGGAGCCCCAAAGTTAACTCACTGCGGGGCTTTGGGCCGGTTTGTCACCCACCAGGGCTCTGCCTCAAGCTTCTGGCAGCCTGGAGGTAGTTGCATAAAAAAAAACACCAAAAACCCCCAAAAGCTTGAATTGAGCATCAAGTGGGGTGGTTCCAGCTGCCTGTGAGTCCCAGCGGCAGCCCCACAGCTGGCCACGCTCAGCACCACCACCACAGGCATCCTCTACGCCTCAGAGGGAGTCGAGATTTAGTGCTGCCAGCACCCACCCCGCTTGGGGAGAACATGGGGAGAACCCCGGGGGGAGCTGCTGTCTCTGGGGGAAGGCAAAGGCCCCCCCAGCCCGGCACTGCCCCGCACGTGAGAGCTGTGGGTGCCAGGCTGGCACCGCTGGGCGAAACTGGCCCCAGGGCTATTCAAATGAAAGCCCTTCCCCTCCCGGAGCGGAGCCCTCTGCCAGCACCCGCTGGGTGGGAGGGACACGTGGGTGGAAACTATTTGGAAGTGGCAAAATTTGTGGACGTTACAGTTCATAATAAGAGACTTTAGCCCCCTTTGATACTCTGCATAATAATTAAAAAAAAAAAAACACACAAAAAACCCAACCAAAAAAACCCCCTCTCCAGCTCCCCGGGGACATCCTGCCCTGCCTCGACCAGGAGTTCACGCCGTTTAACCAGTTCCCCGCCGGCGGGTTGCACCATCCCGTGAGAAAGAACTCCAGGCGTGCAAAGCCACACAACACCCCCCCCCCAGGCAGCAGCCAGAGCCCCCAAACCCATCCGCACGTGGCCTGAGAGCCATTTCAAAGGGGGCATGGCTTGTGGAGCTCCGGTGGGACGGGGGACAAGGAGGGGTTGCCCAGCCCCTGCTTGGCAGGAGCCGCTTCTCCTCCCCAGTGAGGGAGTCGTCTGGTGGATGCTCTGCACCACGGTATCTGATCACATTCCTCCTCCTGCCCAACAGCAAACAGTGAGTCAGCGGCGGAGCTGCCTCAGATGTCTCCCTCTGCTTCGCCTCGCAAATCTGGGAGGCAGAAAGGACGGGGCTCTGCGGGTTTGCAAAGCACTGAAAGTGGGGTGTCTGCAGATCTACGGCTCGGAGCACACAGCCCTGCTCCCTGGCATCCGCGTTCCCCGGCAGCAATCAGTACCACGGGGGCTGGGGAGGTTTTGGCTCTTTCTGGAGGATGCAGGGATCAGCAGCCACAGGGGCCAAACTCTGTTACGGCCGAGTCAAATATTAACATAAACAGCATTCTGAACTTGCTAACCACATTAAAAAATACATATATATAAAATTCACCACCACCCCTAAAAATAATAATAAAATGAAGCCAGAAGTAGAAGAAGAGGCCGGGAGTTTGTTGCTCCTGCAGTTCACATCAGGACATGGAGGAGTTAAACCTTGACCTGCGGACTTGAGCCCATTGGAGAAAGTCTGTGCCACCTGCGTGCTCACTGCTCATCATCCAGGGGGACGTGGGTCAAGCCATAAATATCATTAGTGGCGGAGCAAAGGCTGCTCCCCGGGCTCAGGGCAGAGGGGAGAGAGCGCAGCAGGTCAGCGTGGGAAGCTGGCAGAACTTCTGCAAGGCCACCACCAGTTCTCCTGGCTGGAGAGAAGGGAGAAGCAGCCCTTATCCTACATGTGGACTCTCTTGGCCCAGCTGGGTCTTTGTGGGCTTGTGTGATCCTATGGGGACCCTATAGGGGCTTGCGAGGGAGCAGGATGCCCCATGGCTGGCTGAGGGCTGCAGTTGTCCTGTTTGACCAGGGGCTGCAGATGGCTGACTGTGTTGGGAGAGGAAAAAGGCTTCTGGGAACTCTGACTCGCTAGGAGTTAACTAACATTTGACCCCTTTGAATAAACGTGACTCAAAGCAACCGCAGGCGGCAGGGGAGATGCAGGTGCAGGGTCTCCTTCCTAACAGGCCAGACGAACCAGAATCATCCAGATGAGACTGCTTCCGCGTCGTGCAGACTCCAAAAAAAACACTTGGACACCAACATCATTAAGCTCTGGGGTAGTCTGGAGCAGCCGTGGGAGAATGCAACCAGTCATTGTCTAGATGAGAAGCCAGACCTCTGGATCCAGATCCACCTCCTCCCCAAACTCCCCGTCTGGTCCCATGTGCATCACGCGCCGGATGCGGCTCAGGCATCGCTCCTCCTGCTGCAAGCTCAGCTGGAATCAGCACGGGCAGGAGTTCCACGGAATAGGAAATGTTCATGGTGGATTCGTGCCTCATCACGATTACGCAGAGTTCTGCTGCCTGCCTTCCCCTGGCGCGGAGCAGGAGCGCCCCTGATGCCAGGCTCCTCACCTGAAACAGCCCCCCGAGGGGAACGTGCCCGTATTTACGTAGAAAATAGAGCCCACCGGGACAGAGCACAGGGCAGAGCACACCCAAGGCATCCCCAGGAGAGGCAGGAGTTGACAGGAATGTCTCTCACAGTGCCCTTCCCTCTGTATCAGAAGTGATCTGGCTGAGAAGTCCTGGAGCAAACCACAACTGAGGGCTGGGGCTCTCTTCCCCAAATACTTTCTCTAATGAGGTTTTTTTAAATAGTTTTTGCCCCGCCTACACCGGCGGCCAGGGCACTTTCATCTCCCGGGGAACGGGAACCGAGGTGGGACGACTCTGCCGTCCGCCGGGGGAGGATGATTGCCATGACGATTGCCATGATTTCCATGATTTCCATGATTTCCACGATGATTTCCATGATTTCCACGATGATTTCCATGATTTCCATGCTGCTGCCGCCGAGGCTGCCGGGGGGGTGGCAGGGACCTGCTGGCTCTTCCCAGGCACGGGAATTCCGCCGCACACGGGGGCGTTTGAAGTGCAAAGAGCCGCGTGGGGGGACACTGTCACGCCGGGGGGAGCTGGGGGGCAGTGGCCCTGAAAACCCAGGGTTATTAACTCGGGACCCAAACCCGCCGCAGCTGGTACCTCTGGCGCTGAGTAACCACAGGCCTTTACGCTCCGAGGTCTATGTGAGAGGTGGGGTTGTTTCGCTGGGTGCTGGAAGGACTTTCCAGGCAGAGGCATCCCGCCCCCCCATTCTCCTTTTCCTCCCCACTCGACCACCCACCACCCCCCCCCAAGAGTCCGAGACTCACCTCGCACCTCTCCACAGGTTCATCTCCCACGTGGGATGCCAGGCGACGTACAGCATCGTCCTCACACACCCGCTCTGCGGGGCTGCTTGTGGGATCCCAGAGGTCAGGCCCTGCTTCCAGCACCATTTATTTTTTTATTTCCTAAGGGGAGAAAAAACAAAAAGAAAAAAAAGAACAGTTTCATCACAAAATATTCACACAGCCCGTGTCGCAATGAGCGGGGGAAATATAAATGGCCACAGGAGCTCATTCAAACCATCCCGTCTGATTTTATAAACTCTACCTCTGTATAATGAAAATAAGAATCCCAGCCCTGAAGAGCTGCAAACATCTGCAGCTGCTGCCCAG
The DNA here is from genome assembly GCA_004320125.1 of Scolopax mira. NCBI lineage: Eukaryota > Metazoa > Chordata > Aves > Charadriiformes > Scolopacidae > Scolopax > Scolopax mira. The sequence goes on along the minus strand of BJBW01010560.1, from coordinate 1,877 downwards.
ATGTGGTTGCCCAGAGCCACTGTGAAGGTTTCGGGGGGAACCCCCCCCATCTGCCTCACACGTTAGTGCCAAAACAGAGGACAGAGGTTTCATTTCATAAACCTTGGCCGAGGAGACATTAAGTGCCTTTGATCTCCAGATATAAAAATGATCTTTTGATTTAAGATTATGAAAATGAATAACCATCTGCTACGAAACAGCTATGGACCCACGTTTTATTGAGGCCATATGGTGTCCAGGGCTTCTACGTATGAATTCAATTAGCTGCCTGTGTCTGCGTCAGTAACGCTGGATCCACCCTGTCATGTTTTTGGAACAAATATTATAATATTCCCATGGATCCTCCAGACAGTGGGAGGTGTTTCCTTCACTGTGAAGGTTTTGGGAAGTGATGACTTTGTCTCATTTTCATCGTACCCTACTCTGCATTTCTCGTCCCTCGTTTCTCAAGGCTTTTGGCTTTTCTTTTTTTTTTTTTCTTTTTTTGGAGCTTTCCCGGGATCCCTGAGCCAGCTGCGGCGCTGAGTAAAGACATCCCTGACGCCGGGGGGCTCCCATTTCAGCTTTCCCCATCACCTTCATGGGAAACCTCTCCCGCCCACCTCTCCTACACAGGACAGAGTTTACAGTGTTATTGAGAATATAACCCATTCCTAGCCTCAGCCAGATCGACCCCAGTCTCCTTTCCATGGTGCTCCCTGGGGTTTACTCAGGGCTTGGCTTTGCTGAGGGCAAGGTCTCTGTTGCCACCACTTTGCAGTCTGGAAGGGTGGTGTGATGTAAAGATACAGCCCATTTAATGGGGTGCAGAAGGGTGGGAATGACCAGTTGCCTGACCAGCCCCAGCAGACAGGTGGCTTTCCTGCCCAGGAACCCAATTAGCTACTATGATCTTTCAAATCTAATCATCTGGAAGTCCCTTTCTTCCCCCCACTCCTTTATAAGGTGTGGCTCAGCACCACAGGCCGCACTCAGCAAGTGTGTATTTGCACTGGTTTGCCTCTTTGCAGTCCTGGAAGTGGGAAAGATCCTGTTCTGGGAGCAGAATTGGGCAGAAGCCCCAAGAGCAGCAGGTTGTAATTAGGGGCTGGAAGGAGCATCGTTCCGAGACCCCACCTTCCCCTGCATCCCCGTGACGACTCTGTGCAAGAGGCAGCCCCTAGCAAAGGGATAGTATTTGTTGTTTCCTCTCGACTTTTTGGGGGAAGGATGGGGTTGTCAAGTGAGATTGCTATTTATAGACATATTTCTCAAAAGGCTTTCCTTTATCCCTCCTCTCTCTAGTGCAGCAGAAGCACTGCAGGGGTTCGCTCAGGCAAAGAGAAGCCAGTTTGTGTAGAGCCCCACGCTGCGCCAGAACAACCCAGGAGAGAGGCTGTCAGAGGGGCTCCCACCCCAGCCAGGGCCATCTCCTCCTGTGAGGACAAAATCTGCAGAGACACCCCCTGGGCCAGCCCATGGCTCCTGCCCCGGGAGCTCCTTCCCTGTGGAAAAACTCTCCTTCCCAGGGCTGACACGGCTCCTTCAACACCCACCACAGGCTTGGCGTCTCCACCATCCCACACCTTGCCTGAAGCACTGAGTCCCGTGGGGCTCCGGCTGCTCCTCATCAGACCTTGCTGGGTGTCAGCCTTCCCTGAGAGGCTGGGCACAGAGTCTGGAAGTAGGGCTTGATTTGCCTTTTTTTTTTATGTCCTTATGAGTATTTTTTATTCTTAACATCATACAGTTGCTGTCTGCTACAGCTGGTGGAAGGGGCCAGCCAGCTGGGACATCCTGACATCCTCTACATCTGTAGAACACAGACCTACCACCTAGTATCAGAGAATGGTTTGGGTTGGAAGGGACCTTAAATCCCATCCAGTGCCACCCCCTGC